>JAOTRH010040565.1:1469-53550 GCA_034768845.1 Heliamphora exappendiculata
AATGACATATTCATTTTCTATGTCTTTGAAATAGACACACTTGTCATATTCATTTATTTTGAATCTATTTGACATCATTATGTTGTTAAATTTCTCATGCCATTGCTTTGACGTTTGCTTGAGATCGTACAAAGATCTAACAAGCTTACACAGTCACACCCCGAACCCCGGGGACCTGTGAACCAAACCCAAACATCCCTCATATGGATCATCATCTACGACTTTCATTCACCATAGAATTGGAAACCCAATTATATAACAATTTTCTTTAAACAACTATATTTTAGTACATATCAAATCTACAACAAAGGCTTGAAATCTCAAAAGTTCATTTACAATCATACAATCTTTAATTACAATCCTCCATTCCGATTTGTATACAATCATAATGCAAAAATGTAAACAAATACAAAATCTTCCTTCTAGTCTTTCCCAAAGCATCCATTGCCCTGGTATCACCCATGGTCTTTAGAACCTGAAATGATTTGGTAAACATACGTGAGCCGAAGCTTGTAGGATATAAATTAACTCATAGGTGATGCATGATTTGTGAGGTGTAATGGGTGCATCTAGAGTAAACATGCACATTTATCCAAATCATTACTTTTTAACATACACACCCACGCACACAAAATTGCTTCCATTTAACTTTTGAATGTAAACCTTCGCGGGCTTTCACTGTAGGACCGTAGCCCCTCATTATGCATGAATGAACCTTCACGGGCATTCACCGTAGCCCCTCATTATATAGTTTCTCATAGTTTACATCCTTACTCCAATATCACCAAGCACCAATAACACAATGCTGATAGCAAGAAGATCACATTATTTGAAACATGTATACACCCATCATGTATATAGTTATGTATATGTCAATCCTCTTTTATTGTAAGAGTAAACTCAACAAATAGGTCATATACATGCATCCCAACTCAATCTAGATTTATCTATAGATATTCCACAAGCTTAAAGGATTATGAATTCAATAAACAGGGCCAATATGAATGAAAATATGTTTTTCCACAACATTCGGTTAAAAATGGGTGAAAAATGATTTTGAAATTTTGACATACCCTCACTATTTTGATCATAAATTTTTTTACAAAACTATTTTTTTTTTGTTAGAGTAGTCTTGTTGGAAAGAGGACTTCCGGGGCTTTGATTTGAGTACAAGAACAACCCCATTCGGAGTCCGGATGAGAGAGTTATGATTGAACAAAGTTGACCATGCGTAGTCAGTCTGCTCGAGCGGATGTCGGGCGCTCGAGCAGACAGGGCTCCGCTCAAGCGCGCTGGTGCCCAAGAAAACTCCATATTTTTCCCTGTTTTGAGTTTCAAGCTTCATTACCCATAAACCTTCATCAATCAAGTCTCAAATCTCAATTTCCACCATAAAACGTTAGATTCAAACTTCATAATCCCTTTTTATGCAATGATTTCTCAAAATCATGGTTAAACCTTTCTTAAAAACACCCTATTTCTATCAAACCCAATGCAATACACTCACAAATCTATCAATCTATCCATTAAACATGAATTCAACTCTATTTTTATGCATATAAACAAAATATCAACCCAAATCTCAACACGCATAAAAGAAAATCTAGATTCTACCTCAGATTTATTCAAGTGCTTGGGATTCCTTCAATTTCTCCCTCCCAAGGTTTTGATGTTGATAGACCTTAGCACCTTGGTGCTCCATCTTCCACCTCCTTGCTCCAAAGCTTGATTTCTACTCTTTCTTGCTCCCAATTTAACTTTAAAGCTTCAATTTCCATGGTGGAGGGTTAGGGTTTCTTATGGGGTTTGGGTTTTTCTCACTAGAAGAAGAAGAAGAAGAAGAAGAAGAAGATGAGAGGAGGAGATGAGAAATGAGAGTGGTCTCTCTCCCTCTCACATGGGTCATATACATATATATAGAATATAAATATATGCACCCAAAATTTCTCCAATTTTCTAAAATTGTCCAAGAATTTCTCGATAGTCCGCTCGAGCGGATCCCCACCGCTCGAGCGGTGACCCCTGAAGCACAATTCCTCAAAATTCCTTAAACCTTATCTCTAACTTTCAATTTTGCTCACATTATACTATTCTGAATTATCCATTAACATAACTATATCAATATTATTCATCACTATGTATCTCAATTTCACTATGACGTATTATTAATTCGACCATTATCAATAAAATTTTTATAGTACCCATGCCCACATTTTATTCGATTTCTTCTCTTACCGAAAATATGAAAATAAACAGGTACCGGGTCCTCACAACTTTCCTCCCTTTGGGAATTTCGTCTCCGAAATTCGTCTCAAGTCACTCCAAACCTTCTTTTAATCTTAATATGTGTTCTCACACTTCGCTAGTTGTTCGGTCCTCATAGCCTCTTACTTAGTCCACATTCCTGATTATTCTTTCAAAATTATGACTCAAAGATAGTAACACACCTCTATTACCATAAGGTTTAACTCCCAAACACCAATATTTCACAAACACCAAAATCATCTGTATGTCGTCGAATTGTACTCATATTGGGCTTAACCAATTTAAACAGTTCATCGTTTAATACAACGTCAATTCTTACCCGAAATAACCACCAGATTTGTAGTCAACCACTCCTTCCTTGATCATCGACTAACCCTCTATGACCATCATCTCATGTCACATACACGTTTTCGAAGACTAAACCTTCTCAACCATAGCATTATGCGTTACCAGTCTTACTACTATTAAGATTTTCCCAACTACGCCGAACCACGGTCTAATTCACTGTTGTATTCCAATGTATATCGAAAATGACACCTTCAAACACACGTTGCTAAACTTTGACATTGATCACTTGGGTTACACACATTACCCCCAAAATTTAAATAACTACCACAAACTTAAAACTATATCACTACTTGCACTGCATCACTCTAGCCCTTTAACCATCGAAACTGACACCGCCACCTGAATTTCATGAATCACAAGGGTTAAGCACATCATAGGAATCAAACACCTTATAGGTGCACACTCACCAATATAAACTGAATCGCATCCTTCTTCTTGATGCCACACACACACACCCATCGGTCTTTCGAATCTACAACGCTCCAAATTGTTCAATTATTGGTCTTCCATACTTATATGACTTCACTCACCCACGCGCCTTCCCTTCGAACAGTCAATCCATTCTTCGCACATTAAGAATTTTGAGAAATCCAAAGCTCCAAACAGAACACAATCCTTAACTCACAAGAGTCTATCAAAACCCAACATGTGAATATCTTAGTCGCAAGGCCTCAACGAATTTCCCACTTTGCTATGAGCTAAAGGTACACCCATATCCACATAACTCAAAATAAATTGCATACAATGATTAATGATTCTCAATTAATTAACGTAGAAAAGACTCTATGCCTCAACACTAACTTCCTTGTCTGCAAGACAAACAGTCCTAATTTACCAACTCAATCTCAGAAAGAACGCAACCCTACGCACATATATTTACCCAATAGAGAAAACAAACTCCATCCAAAAAG
The DNA here is from genome assembly GCA_034768845.1 of Heliamphora exappendiculata. Classification (NCBI taxonomy): domain Eukaryota; kingdom Viridiplantae; phylum Streptophyta; class Magnoliopsida; order Ericales; family Sarraceniaceae; genus Heliamphora; species Heliamphora exappendiculata. The sequence continues at coordinate 4,994 of JAOTRH010040565.1, forward strand.
CCCACGAGGAATTCAGTCTCCTGATCTCCCAATTCGGCAGTGTACCCATGCTCTAGGTACACACTCACGGATCACGACACGAACACTATTTCATGAAGACGCCCATCTTCCCAAAACCACTAGATACCGCGCCTCAACCTCAACGTACTCCTAGTACCCGTCAACACTTGGCCTTCACAGTATCCTGTAAGTCTCACCTTGAGGTTGTCTAGTTCATAGCCACACAGCTACCGTCAACTCTGATCATGATACCCAAGTCATTTGTTGCACTTAAGCTGTTAACTTTATTACCTTATTTGCACACATACGAACACCGTCAATTCTCATATCCCGTACTACACATTCCATAGAACTACATGCTCGTCACCAAACATACACGGAGATACAACACCAATGTTCCCATTGTGCCAAAACCTCACCTTACAAGGTTGCGCTTCACTAACCTAACTCCTACTAGGCAAATCTCAGTCACATCACGGGCTTAAGCCCACTGTCCAAGCAACTTACGTGGAAAGCGTACGACACTAGACAAAAGAAAATCAATTCCTACAACTTTTCATCCAATGTTAATAATAACTTCTACGACCACGCAAACGCTTCCTGCACTCTCATTTTCAAGTACACATCTATTACAGACATCTTAACCCACAGTTTCTCACCTATCGCCCCAGGCCACCCAAGCCACATGGTATACTACTGAACTTTATTACTCTACATTTTTTTTGAGTAAACAACAACATACCCATCTGTGAACCTTTGGTTGAATACCAACAATTTTCAAATATATTATACTCAAGACACACCGTCTCAAAACTAGGCCAACCACACTATCGAGCCCTTTTACGCTCCTTTTAAACCTCGTACCTCCTGCACGTTTCCAAACACGATCTCTTAATTATGAGGGTAACAACTAAACCATGGACCTGTATTCTCATAAGGATCTCACATAACTGATATTCAAGAATCTCATCACATAAATAACTCAATCGCTAAACTTCCTTAGGGATCTCTCTTAATGAGAGCTAAAGCTATTGAGATTCTATACAAATTAAACTACATCTCCAGAAACATCACCTATACATTCGGGTTCACATAGGTTTTTCAAGAAACCAACAGCAAACGAATCCACACTCTTACGATCCCAACATTTTACTTCTATCAACAATGAACAATCACATTGGTCAACCAATTATGATCTTCCTAGGGGAAACCACGAACCAACGCTGGGTTCTTACTCAACGTCACTACCTTTTAGGGCAACCATTATACACTCGGCTTCAGAGAAGGTTAACCACAAGCCCTTGTAAATACATTTGTCATCATCGTGCAAATGTTATCGGTCACCATTCGCAATGTGTACATTATTCGTCGCACTAGGTCTTCTCACTTAGATCTCTACTCAAGCACATTAACTATCGTTCACTCCTTCACATCCCAACGATATATCACCCTCGTTCACCAGACCCTCACCAGTTAACTGCCAAAGACAACACCATATATACTCGCATCACTGTATGACATCTCTTCATAGAGTCACGTAATTTTACTCGATTCTCAATAGGTAGGTAACAACCAAATGGGTAGGTAAAACCACACCACAATCTCGAACTCACGACTCAGGTACACTCACCAAAAACACAAACATTTAGCCAAAAACACCCGTCTCTCACGTCACCACATGAGTGCCACCGGCACACCACTATTCGAATATGATAGCAACCATATGCAACACGAACAAAACAAACCTCGCCTACCCTCTATAGACCAAATGGCACCATCCTATCCCTCACCCCTAAGGGTAACACAACACCACCATGCTCAGACTTTAAGCCGGATATAGACCACGACCATCGTCCTCTTAAGGGATCTCTTCCAATCAATACGTTATCTTAAAATGATCAAGCTACCCATACTAACAACATGTATCACCTGTCCCATAGGCCTTATACACTCACATTCACATTCTTACCATATACCATATAGTCCACATAATCTCTTACTCTTGAGAACGACGACCTAGGTCACAAAACTCTTCTCCATGAAACTTCCCAAATAGCCTCGAATCATCATGCATCACATCACAACTACTATCTATATATATCTCTTCTTACGTACATACACATTACTCGACAACCAACCTATCGATAACATCTTCAATTCACATACTCTTTTCGCATACACTCACAACTTTTATTAAGAAACACAAATCAGCATCACGCCATAAAGGAAATACAAGGTTCATCAATCTGACCTTCAAAATCACAAAATACCACGGTAGTTATTAGCAACACCCCTCAGGGTAAGGGACACTCCCAACCGCGTGCCTAAGCACAGACTTTCTAACACACTTTAGGTCGGAGATTATTCGCTCTCATCCACTATGCTCCCGTTCATACCCAATATCGGGGTACACGGCTCATGACACAGCATGGCTCAAGATGTACATAATTCTTAACGCGCCTAAAACCACACCTCATATCCATTCATAACCAATAACCTCCAAGGGGTTTCAAATAATCTACCATACTTATTCGTCAAACAACTGGCAGCCCAGCATATAATGAACAACTAACTACGGTCACCCTCGACTCACATGGATGCAACATACTCCGAACAGTCATTGCTCATTTCTCAAACTTACACCCACCATAATCACTAATCACAGGGTCGCACTTCCACAACCTACACCACCATCCAAACGACAACTCACATTAGCCCCCACGGGCATAACTTTTACAACAAGAGCATCACAACACCCCACTAGACCTCCTAGTGCCAAGCTATACGTCACCCAACACCTAACCACATCACACCAACACATATTCACATACCGAGGGAAAGCCCCAGAGCAACGCGACAATTCGGGCAACTAATTCAGATTTCTCATAGAAAGAACATCGACGAAACGCTTTTCTATTTTGAACCCCAAAGTAGTTGATCAGACGCCATATGGCATGCCACATCACCCCACAACTTAACCCTCCATCCTCATATAAACAAATAACATGCGCAAGACAATTCAATCACAAACCCATGCAAGCACATAATTCATGCCGTGTAGTGGTACCTAACCTCATCAAACAAGTCGCACTTGTAGGTCATCATTATTCCCACAGCTCCAAGGTATTCGAACCTAGAGCTCTGATACCATTGTCACACCCTGAACGCCGGGGACCTGTGAACCAAACCCAAACATCCCTCATATGGATCATCATCTACGACTTTCATTCACTATAGAATTGGAAACCATTTTATATAACAATTTTCTTTAAACAACTATATTTTAGTACATATCAAATCAACAACAAAGGCCTGAAATCTCAAAAGTTCATTTACAATCATACTATCTTTAATTACAATCCTCCATTCCGGTTTGTATACAATCATAATGCAAAAATGTAAACAAATACAAAATCTTCCTTCTAGTCTTTCCCAAAACATCCCTTGCCCGGGTATCATCCCTGGTCTTCAGAACCTGAAATGGTTTGGTAAACATACATGAGCCGAAGCTTGTAGGATATAAATTAACTCATAGGTGATGCATGATTTGTGAGGTGTAATGGGTGCAACTGGAGTAAACATGCACATTTATCCAAATCATTACTTTTTAACATATACACCCACGCACACGAAATTGCTTCCATTTAACCTTTGAATGTAAACCTTCGCGGGCTTTCACCGAAGGACCGCAGCCCCTTATTATGCATGAACCTCACGGGCTTTCACCGTAGGACCGCAACCCCTCGTTATGCATGAACCTTCACGGGCTTTCACGGTAAGACCGCAGCCCCTCATTATGCAGTTTCTCATTGTTTACATCGTTACTCCAATATCACCAAGCACCAATAACACAATGTTGATAGCAAGAAGATCACATTATTTGAAATAGGTATACACCTATCATATATATAGTTATGCATATATCAATCCGCTCTTATTGTAAGAGTAAACTCAACAAATAGGTCCAATACATGTATCCCAACTCAATCTAGATATATCTATAGATATTCCACAAGCTCAAAGGATTAGGAATTCAATAAAAAGGGCCAATATGAATGAAAAAATATTTTTCCACAACATTCGGCTAAAAACGGGTGAAAATTAATTTTGAAATTTTGACATACCCTCACTATTTTGATCATAACTTTTTTCTACAAAAATATTTTTTTTGTGGGAGTAATCTTGTTGAAAAGAGAACTTCCGGGGCTTCGATTTAAGTACAAGAACAACTCAATTCGGAGTCCGAATGAGGGAGATATGATCGAACAAAGTTGACCCTGCGCAGTTAGTCTGCTCGAGCGAACGTCGGGCACTTGAGCGCCCAACTCTCTGCGAGTTGAGCACTCGAGCGGATAGGGCTCCGCCCGAGCGCGCTGGTGCCCGAGAAAACTGTAAATTTTTCCCTGTTTTGAGTTTCAAGCTTCATTACCCATAAGCCTTCATCCATCAAGTCTCAAATCTCAATTTCCACCATAAAAACGTTGGATTCAAACTTCATAATCCCTTTTTATGCAATGATTTCTCAAAATCATGGTTAAACCTTTCTTAAAAACCCCAATTTCTATCAAACCCAATGCAATACACTCACAAATCTATCATTCTATCCATCAAACATGAATTTAACTCTATTTTCATGCATATAAACAAAATATCAACCCAAATCTTAACACGCATAAGAGAAAATCTAGATCCTACCTCAGATTTATTCAAGAGCTTGGGGTTCCTTCAATTTCTCTCTCCTAGGGTTTTGATGTTGATAGACCTTAGCACCTTGGTGCTCCATCTTCCACCTCCTTGCTCCAAAGCTTGATTTCTACTCTTGCTTACTCCCAATCTAGATTCAAAGCTTCAATTTTCATGGTGGAGGGTTAGGATTTCTTATGGGGTTCGGGGTGTGACATACACACTTTCCTTTCTTGTCTTGGAACCACAAAACTTTTCGGTTGTTCCATGTATATTTCCTCATTTAACTCTCCATTTAGAAATGCTATTTTAAAATTCATTTGATGTATCTAAAGATTGTACAAGGCTTCTATAGAAATTAACATTCGAATTGATGTTATTCTTGTAGCCATAAAATATGTATCAAAATAGTCCACTTCTTTTTGCTTATTGTTAGAGTTGGTATACTGAAAATCATATTTTTAGTATTTAATTTTATTTTAATAAAATTAATTTTTTATTTTATGATAATCTTTATGAGCAATGTATGTGTATCTTTTCTTTAATGTTATGCATGGATGTCTGATATTCAGTATAGTATTTAATCTGGCGTGTAGAGTACAACATACACACAGAAGATCAGATTTTAGATTCTTGCAGAATATAAGTTTTATGTTCACAGTTTAAATGAAAATAGACAAACCATCGGTACGACTGTAGCACAGAGTTTTAGTAGGCCTATCTTGGTTACATTGAACAGATAATAGCGTCGTCTATTATTCAGACTCTTAGTGCTAGTACACTTTGTGTATTGAACAGGACATTTTGAATAATTAATTTTATACTGATTATATAAATTAACTCACACCAAAGGTTATTATGAATAGTATTTATCTTCTTAATCCTGAATTAATTATTGATTTGCATATATTTAATATTTGTTATTTTGATCCATTAGAGGGTGCGATCTTATATGGGTGTAAATTTTTGAAAAGTTGAATAGCAGTATTATTTATATGAAAAATATTAATTATTGACGGAATTCACGTCCCGAATGATCGGGATTGATGATACCCCTTTTAGGAAGCTTATAAGTTTTGACCAGGCTAAACCCTGCAGATGTATTTGATTATTCGGCTGTCAAATAAATTAAACGGAAGGGCTTAAGAAATATATCAAGATTAAATTAATAATTAAATTTAATTGACAGATATCGAAAATCTTAACGTGGAATGAAATGGTAAGCATTTAATAACAGGAGCTCAATACAAGGTCTTGAGATTATAGGTTAGAGTGCAATTATAGTTCTTTAGTAGTGTGAACTATAATTCAGTGTTTTATGAAAATTGCATAAACCGCTGCATCTTTCTATAATTACAGAAACCATTGGTAGATATCTGTGTTCCACTAGAAATCTTACTCATAGTTACTCCCTAGGTCTCTACTGTAGCCCTATATATATGTAGGTAGGCTCAACCAACAATTGATATATCATAATTTGTCTTTCAAGACTAAATATATCTAGGTTCTACCGGTACGAGTTCTCGATAGTTCGTAGCCCACACTACGTTCGAGGATCGCGTAAGAAAATTTAGTAGAAGTTTTGACAGGAGCTTCAACTCGGAATCAAATCGTAGTTGAAGAATCGATCGACAAAAGGTATTCTTCTAAATTAGCTTTGGTTGCACGAGTTTTATTTTGATCATTCATCGTCAAAACTTTTTTCTGGAGCCCATTTTGGCGTTTACCCGTTCAATTAATTTTTACCAAAAATTATTTGCAAAAACAATGATCTTGCCAGTTTAGCCTCCAACAATTGGTATCATAGCCGTTTTGTGTTTTATTTACGGTTATCGAGATCAGGTAGTTTTAGAACTGTTGCTAACTTTATTTTTTAGGTGTTCTAATTTCGGTTTTATTATCATCATTTATTTTCATATTTAATTGATACGTGGATGATGATTAATTAATTTTTTTTAATTACGAGATTGACCGTAATAAATTAATTTTTTTTAGATTGAATATGAGTCTACGGGACATAAGTTTCGATATAAATATTTTATGTTCTTTAAATTTTTTTTCTAGTTTATTAAAAAGAAAAAATAAGAATATGTATAGAAGAATAAAGGCGGCGGCAACCGGTGGTGTTTGGCCGCGGCAACTAGCGATGGTTGGCGGTTTTAGCCACGATTTTTTGGTTGCTTCACAGTTTTTTTTTCAAGTTTTTTTTTTGAATAAAATAAAAAAAAGAAGAAAAAAGCTGTTTTCCCAAGCAGCCACGCAGCAAATCCATACACGGCAGTTTTCAAAACTGTGGCGCCGGCGGTGGATTTGCACACTGTTCGGAGCAAAAATAACACAGTAGCGTCGTAGGCTGCGGTGAAACAGAAGCACGGCGCTGTTTTCCAGACTCTTTTGGTTGTTTGGCTTTGAAGATTGAAAATGAAACAGTGGTTTTCCAACTCGAACAGCGGCGGTGCATTGAGCAGGCTGCGGCAATTCCAAACAAACAACGCTGCTTTAAAGCTTGAATCAAAAACGGTGGTTTTAATTCCAAAAAGCAAGAGCCAATTTCCTGAAGCCAAACAAGGCACTGTTTGAAGCAGTAACGGCGCAAGCAATTAGCAGCGAAAAAGAAAAAAAAAAAGGAAGAAAAATTCAATTTTTTTTCTTGCACAGGCGCCGGTTTCCAAACAACCCAGATTTATTTTTTTTTAAAACTAGCCAGCAGTGCTTTTGAAAACCGTAGCACACTTCGGCGCAATTCCAGGCGGCCAACTATTGATCGAGGAGTTGTATATATATATATCACTGCATATTAAAAAGTTCTTAGGATATAAAAAGCTGATAAAGATTAAACTATTTAAATTTATCTTTTAGTAGGAGATTAAAACTTTTTAGAGTTTCAATCCGATCATAAAATTAGAATATATGTATCTTGCATTTAATTTAGTTTTCATATATTAACTTCGTGTATAACAAATATTGGTTTTATTTATCCTATTAATTTAATAAATTTGAATATTTGGTTTTAATTAAAATATTTTTTAATAAAAATAAAATTATATATTTTTTAATTAATTAATTTTAATTAAATGGCAAAACTTTACATATTTTATTTTTTTATAAAATATCACGTTTAAATATGATTTTTTAATCGGATATCTTGAAAAAATATGAAAATTAATTTCGAATTTTGTATTAATTAAATGAAAATATGTTTAATCAAGATAAATTATTATTATTTTTAAAATATAAAACATAAAATAAAATAAATTAATGCATTTAATGACTACCTTAGCTAAAAAGCTAAAAGAAAAACTGTGCATTTATTAAATTTTATTTTTCACGCATTTAAACACGAAAAGATGGTTTAATAAATTAGAATCTGTAGAATCGTGTACACGGAAATATGTTTGATTCTTTCAGATCATGTATTTTCAAAATTGATAAATTTATTTTAATTAAGCGAATTTTTATAACCCTAAAAAATGTTTTAAAAATCTAAGTGAGAGAAAATTTATTCACAGATAAATTTCACGGTCTTCATCACTAGTTTGTAGGCGATGCAATTAAACCCTACCTGTTGGCAGTGTGGCCTTTCTCCCCATTGAATATATTAATTGCGGTATAGTTAATACAAATCTCCTTTATGGATAATTCTAGTTAATTGTTAGTGTGGATCACTTCTCCATCTGAAGAGTTCATTATAAAGCGATTGATTTGAGATTAGGTGATGGTTAACACTTAGCTGTATATAATAGTATCTTCTCCATCTAAGTCACTACTATTACATACTGGACTGAAATTATGTCAGCTATTTAATTTTACGTGGCATGGTCAGTTGCCTAAATAGTAAAATTAAAAAGAATTGGCCTATCTGGTCTGATGAAGAATAGTAGATGTCCACTTATCGTGGCATGCTATTCTCAGGTTACCAGGCTGCTGGCGAATTAATTTTAAAATAGTAGAGGGAACCAAATTAAAATTAATTCAAAGTTTTGCTCATCATAATTAACGGTATTTTAAATATGTGATTCTCAGGATTAAAATGACTTTCAACCCACTCGCTTCCATTCTCAAAGAAAAAAAACTTACGAGGCCAAATTATGTTGATTGGAAACGAAACTTGGACATTGTATTAACTGCTGAGAATTACAAGTTTGTTTTAACTAAGATATGTCCATCAATACTTGATGAGGAGGCTACCAAAAGGGAAACCCAGGCTTATCAGAAGTGGAAGAAAGCTGATCAGATGGCTCGCTATTACATTTTGGTTTCAATGTCAAATGTTTTGCTGCATCAGCATCAGTCTATGCCCATTACCTATGACATGATGATGAACCTTAAACAAATGTTTGGGGATCAAAATCATGCTGCTAAGCAGGTGGCCACGAGATCTCTAATGAATGCAAACATGGCTGAAGGTACACCTGTTAGGGATCATGTTCTAAAAATGATCAGTCTTCTAAATGAACCGAAGATCCTTGGAGCTGAAATTGACGGGAAAACCCAAGTTAATATCATACTCTAGTCACGGCCTGTAAGTTTTAAGCAGTTTTTCCTGAACTATTCTATGAATAAGCTCAGCTACACACTGGCAAAACTTCTTAAGGAACTTCAAGCAGCCGAAGGTGTTCTCAGGAAGCTGGTTCTGTGTATGTGATTGAGAAAGGTTCTTCCTCTAAGCCGAAAGGTAAGAAGAAGAAAAAAATTCAGACACAAGAAAACACAAATCTAAAAGCAGTTAAGGGACCAAAAGCTTGTGTGAATAAGCTGAGAGGCAAGTGTTATCACTGTAACCAGTTTGGGCATTGAAAAAAGTAGTGCTCGATTTTTCTCAGTAAGCAGAACAAACAAGGTAATTTATGTTCACTGGTTGTTGAAACATGTTTAGCGGTGTTATCTACTTGTACCTGGGTGTAGATACGGGGCCACTAATCATGTCTGCAATTCTTTGTAGGAGTTTCAGAAAACTAAGCAGCTCAGGGATGGAGAAATTTACCTGCACATGGGCAATAATACAAGGGTGACAGCTGTTGCAGTAGGAGATGTCATTCTCAATTTTAGTAGAGATATGATACTATTTCTAAAAAATTATCTTTATGTACCTTCGATTAGAAGAAATTTAATTTCAGTCTCGAGTTTAATAAAGCACAAATATTCTGTTCATTTTGGTGACTCTGTCATTGTGATGAAAAATAAATATTTTATTTGTTCTGGTACATTGGTGGATAATTTATATGTCGTATCTCTTATCTCTCTTACATTGCAACTAACGGAAATGAATAACACATCTACTTCACCAAATAAGAAAAAGTTTCCTTCTTTAATGAACCAAACGTTTCTTTAACACTTATGCTTGGGTTATATTAATCTAAAAAGGATAAACAGACTGGTAGCAGATGGACCTTTGAGTTCATTGGGAGTGAAGGCACTTTCAGTCTGTGAATCTTTCTTAGAGGGTAAGATGACCAAGAGGCCATTTTTGGCCAAAGGCTATAGAGCTAAAGAACCGTTGGAGCTGGTTCATTCTGATGTGTGTGGTCCTATGATAATCCAGGCTAGAGGTGGCATTGAGTACTTGGTCAGTTTCACTGATGACTACTGAAGGTATAGATACATTTACCTGATGCACCGTAAGTCTAAATGCTTTGAGAAATTCAAAGAATTCAAGGCGAAGGTGGAGCAGCGTCTGGGATAAAGTATCAAATCACTACGATCCGACCGTGGTGGGGAATACATCTTTGGAGAGTTTAAGGACTATTTTTCATCAAAAGAGATTTCATCCCAGTTAACTACACCTGGCACTCCACAGTAGAATGGTATAACAGAAAGAAGAAATATGACTCTTGTGGAGATGGTAAGATCCATGATGAGTTATCCAAGTTTACCCGATTCGTTTTGGGAACTCGCTTTAGAGATAACGGCTTATATTTTGAACTTGGTACCTTTTAAGTCAATACCTTCTACTCCCACAGAATTGTGAACCGAGCATAAGCCTAGTCTGAAACACATTTGGATTTGGGGGTGCCCAGTACATGTGCTGAAAGGGAACGCGAGTAAGTTGGAACTGAGGACAGAAGTTTGTTTCTTTGTAGGGTATCCCAAGGGAACAAAGGGTGATTTATTTTATAATCCCAAGGACCAGAAGGTCATTGTTAGCACTAATGCCCGATTCTTGGAAGAGGATTACATTATGGATTACAAGCCTAATAGCAAAATTATTCTTAAAAAATTGAGAGGAAATACCAGTAGAATGGAAGAGGAACCACAAGTCACTAATATTCCATTACCTCATCGTAGTGGAATGATTATTGGGATAGGTGCAAATTAAGAACAGGGTGCTGATGCACAGGATTCAGATTTTGCACAGCCTGTTACTACTAGTACAGAGACACAGGTAGTGCCTCGTCGTAGTGGAAGGGTTGTTCATCAACCTAATCGGTATATGTTCTTGGGAGAGTCGTTTGACAAGATCTCGGCAAAATTGGATACCGAGCCTTGTAACTATAATGAAGCACTACAAGATAAAGATGCAGATCTTTAGCAAATGGCTATGAATTCAGAGATAGAATCTATGTATTCTAATCAGGTCTGGAAACTTGTAGAATCACCCGAAGGGATAAAACTCATTGGATGCAAGTAGATCTACAAGAAGAAGAGAGGAGTAGACGGGACGGTTGAAACCTTCAAAGTTAGGTCTGTTGCTAAAGGGTTCACTCAGAAAGAATGGATTGACTATGAGGAAACATTTTCGCCGGTAGCCATGCTTAAGTTTATCCAGATTCTCTTACCTATTGCCGCACATTTCGATTACAAAATTTAGAAAATGAATGTCAAGACAGCTTTTCTTAACAGAAGTCTTGACGAGTGTATCTATATGATATAACCAGACGGATTCATTGCAAAGGGCCAGGAGCACATGTTGTGCAAGCTTAAGAAATCTATTTATGTACTTAAGTAGGCATCGAGGTATTGGAACACTCGATTTGATCAAGCTATAGAGTCTTATGATTTTGATCAAAATCCAGATGAGTCCTGTGTGTACAAGAAGCGTGACGAAAGTATTGTGATCTTTTTAGTACTTTATGTAGATGATATCTTGCTCATCAAAAATGATGTGGGGACATTATCTATAGTTAAAGTATGGTTATCTGGGCAGTTCGATATGAAGGACTTGGGAGAAGCCAATCACATCCTTGGGATCAAGCTTGTGCGAGATCGAAAACAAAGGATGTTGGGCTTATTACAAGCAAAGTATATCGATGATATATTTGCTCGTTTTAGCATACAAGATTCTAAGAAAATGTTTCTCCCTTTCAGGCATGAAATCAGTCTATCCAAGGATCAGTATTCTAAAACACCTGATGAGATATGAAGGCGGTTTCTTATGCTTCGGCAGTAGGAAGCCTCATGTATGCTATGCTTTGCACTAGACTCGACATCTGCTTTGTCGTTAGTATGGTTAGCAGATGCCAGTCTAACCCAGGGTAGGAGCATTGGACTGTGGTAAACAATATAATAGAGTACTTGAAAAATACTAAGGATTATATGTTAGTTTAAGGCAGACAGTTTAGTATCTTTGGGGTAAACAGGCTCAGATTTTCAGTCAGACATAGAGCTTGCATCAAGAGGCAACCTTGTAGATCCTTTACAAAGAGCTTACCGGCTAAGACTTTTGATAGTCATGTAGAGGACATGTGAGTCAGATGTATAGCAGCATAGTTTTGAGTATAAGTGGGAGATTGTTAGGGTTGGTATACTGAAAATTATGTTTTTAGTATTTAATCTTATTTTAATAAAATTAATTTTTTATTTTATGAGAATCTTTATGAGCAATGTATATATCTTTTGTTCAATCTTACGTATGAATGTCCGATATTCTGTATAGTATTTAATCTGGTGTATAGAGTATGATTTACACGCAGAAGATCAGATTTTAGGTTCTCGTAGAATATATAAGTTTTATGTTCATAGTTTAGATGAAAATAGACATACCATCGGTAGGATTATAGCACAGAGTTTTAGTAAGCCTGTCATGGTTACAAGGAACAGATAATAGCATCGTCTATTGTTTTGACTCGCTGTGTTAGCACACTTTTTGTATTGAATGGGACATTTGGGGTAATTAATTTTATATTGACTATATAAATTAATTCACATCCCAAGGTTATTATGAATAGTGCTTATCCTCTTAATCCTGAAATAATTATTGATTTGCATATATTTAATATTTGTTGTTTTGATCCATTAGATGGTGTAATTTTATATGGGTCTAAATTCTCGGTGAGTTAAATAGCCATATTATTTATATAAAAAATATTAATTATTGATGGAATCCACGTCCCGAATGATCGAGATTGACGATACCCCCTTAAGAGAACTTACAAGTTTTGACCGGACCAAACCCTGTAGGTGGATTTCATTATTCGGTGGTCAAATAACTTAAGCAGAAGGGCATATGAAATATCAAGATGCAAATTAAATTAAATTTTCATTAATTAAATTTAATTGGCGGGTATCGAAAATCTTAACGTGGGGAGAAATGCTAAGCCTTTAATAACAGAAGCTCAATGCAAGAAGGTCTTGAGATTATGGGTCAGAGTGCAATTATAGTTCTTTAGTGGTGTGAACTATTATTCAGTATTTTATGAAAATTGCAGAAATCGCTGCGTCTTTCCATAATTACAAAAATTACTGGTAGGTATCTGTGTTCCACTAGAAGTCTTACTCATAATTACTCACAGGTCCCTGCTGTAGCCCTATATATACGCGCGTAGGCTGAACCTACAATTTATATATCATAATTTGTCTTTCAAGACTAAATATATCTGGGTTCTGCCAGTACGAGTTCTCGATAGTTTGTAGCCCACACTACGTTTGAGGATCGCGTAAGGGAATACGGTAGAAGATCTGACTAGAGTTTCAACTCGGAATCAAATCATAGTTGAAGAATCGATCGACAAAAGATATTCTTCTAAATTAACTTTGGTTGCACGAGTTTTATTTTGATCATTTATCGTCAAAAGTTTTGTCTGGAGCCCATTTCGGCGTTTGCCCGCCTAGTTAATTTTTACCGAAAATCGTTTGCAAAAATAATGATCTTGGCAGTTTTGTCTCCAACAGCTTATATCCTTTGATTGACAAGTCTTGCTTTGTATATTTGTATTGAACTATTTACTTTTATTTTTCTCTTGAATATTCATTTATATCTTAGAGGTTTATTATCCGGTGGAAGATCCACAAATTCCTAAGTATGATTTTGCAAGATGGACTCAATTTCACTACTGACAGGCTCCTACTAATAAGGTGTTTCAAGTGTGGACATAGCTTCCTAAAAGCTTTGGAGCTCATTTTCTAACAAATAAGTTAAAAAATTTGGACCAAAAGATTTTGAAGTTCTTACCCTTTTACTGCGTTTGGGTTCATCTTTATTTCCTTCTTGGTCATGAGTACTACTTGTTGCAGTGTCATAAGTCATTTCAAGAGGACTCATTCTCTTGTAGAATTACACAGAAAACATTTTCAAAGAACCATGTGTTTCTAGATTCAATTATAGTATTGTGATGCATATCTTGAATATCTGACTTATGTATAAAAAATTGATATGCACTACTATTATTCGCATAACCAATAAATATATAGTCAATGGTTTTTTGTCCTATCTTTATTCTTTTAGGAACAGAGACTGCCACCTTAGCCAAACTCCCCTAAACTTTTAAGAATTTATAAAAAGATTTACGACCCTTCCACAATTCGTATGACATTTTATTTTATTTTTTTTGGTATAACTTGTTGAGAATAAAATTTGTGGAAAGCAATGCTTTCCCCATAAGTTATGAAGTAAACCAGAATTTATCAACATAGAATTCATCATTTCCTTTAAGGTTTTATTTTTTTGTTCAGTAACACCATTTTGCTGAGGTGATAAGGTGCAGTAGTTTGGTGTATAATACCATGTTGTGAACGAAACTCACAAAATGGTGATTCATGCCAAGTTAATTCTCAACTTCATTGTTATACTGTTAAAACATGGATAATGTCACAACCCAAACACATGTCCGTGAGAGAAACCCGAAACATGCCATGAATCATATCCATAGATAATACTCCAAGACGTAAGAAAATATTGTATATAACATGCAAAGGTTTTAACAAAACGATCAAAGTTTCAAAATTACATTCCCAGATTTACCACAAATATTTAGAGTAACATACAATATTAATTATCCATTTCATTACATCATTTTCCTTAGTTTAATGTACAACAAAAACAGAAGACATCATAGCTTCATCTACTAGCCCTTCCCAAAAGCATCCATTGCTTTGGTGTCACCCCGCTCTTCGGAACCTGAAATTTGTTTGACATATATACATGAGCCAAAGCTCGTAGGATAAAGATTAACTCATATATAATGCATGATTTGTGAGGTGTGATGGGTGTAACCGAAATAAATATGCACGTTTATCCAAATCATTACTTTTTAACACACACACCCATGCACAGAAAATTATTTCCATTTAATTGTTTAATTTCCATCCATAAATCATTCATTTTATTTTCTTGATTTTCACAAAATTATATCACCTCAAATGAACCGGTGTCGGGTGTAGCTTATAGAAATCCCTCCTTATTAATCTCAATAGGCTACGCGAAACCATTAGGTAATAGATAGCTCTATAACTCACCACAACACAACACTACATTTCGGGAACTAACCCATGGGCATGTGGTTCTCATCTTGCGCAAGTTTTCGGTCTTTCACTGTGAGCTCGCTAGGCCAACTTAATCCACATCAATCCATACGATTCATTATTGGTTAAAAAGTTGGGAGTCTAACCCACAATTGGTTCCTCTTCTAATAATTGCCATTATACACTATTTTGATTCCAAACCCAAATTTTCCATTAAATTTTCAAATCACATGTATCACAACATTCATTACATAACTTCTCATATTCACATTATTTCTTCTATGTTACCAAATATCAATAACATAAGGTTGATAGCAAGAAGGTCACATCATTTTAAAAAGGTAACACCCATCATGTATATATATACATACATACTAACTTGAAACTCACGTTTAATGTAAACGAAAACTTGACCAATTAGTCCAATGCATGCCTCCGAACTCAATCTCTCTCTCTCTCTCTCTATATATATATATATATATATATATATATATATATATATAGGTGTACCATTAGCTCAAGAGACTAGAAATTTAGTAAAAAAGGGCCAATAATAATGAGAATAAGTTTTTCTAAAGCATTCAGTTAAAAATGGGTGAAAAATAATGGTTTTGAACTTTTGACACACCCTCACTATTTTGATCATAACTTTTTCTACAAAATGAATTTTCTTATGAGGGTAGTCTTGTTGGAAATGGGATTTCTGGGGCTTCGATTTTAGTACAAAAAAGACCCAATTTGGAGTCCGAATGAGGGTGATATGATCAAAAGAATGCGCAGTCAGTCCGCTCGAGTGGACGTCGAGTGCTCGAGCGCCCAACCTTATGCCATGTGAGCGCTCGAGCGGAAAGAGCTCCGCTCAAACGCGCTGTCGCCCGAGAAAACTCCAAAATATCCCCTGTTTTGAGTTCTAAACCTCCAAATACATAACCCTTTATCAAACATTCTTCAAATCATTATTTCTAAACCAAAAACACTATATTCAAGTCTCAAAATTCATTTTTAATGCAACAAGTCATCAATTTCATGGGTAATCACCTCTCAAGAACCTCCATTTTTATGAAAATTAACTCAATCCACATAAAAATCTACCACTATGTTAATTAAGCATGCAATGGGCTCAATTTCTATGCATATACACAAAATATCAACCCAAATCTATGCAAGACATGTGAAATAATCTAGATCCTACCTTGGATTTGCTCGAAAGCCTGTGATTTCTTCAAATCTCCCTCCTAGGGTTTGAATGTTGGGTTTCTTTGCTTCCTCAAGGCTTTTTATTCACTCTACGTACTCCAAAGCTTAGTATTTTCCCTTGATCTCTCTTAATCAAGTTTCCATCTTCAATTTGGGTGGTAAAGAGTTAGGGTTTTGAGGATTTGGGTGGGTTTCTCTCTAGAGGAGAGAGAGAAGGAAGAGAAGAGAAATGAGATTTGGTCTTGCCCTTTTTGGGTTCTCACGTGGCTTAACTCAAGGTTATATATATATTTATATATTTTCCCAAATTCTCTTCAAGGCTCGAGAACTTTCTATAATACTCTCGCTAGCCCGCTTAAGCGGTGATCACTGAACCATAATCTCAGCAAATTCTCCTAAACTAAACTCAAATCTCCAACCTCACTCTTATTATCTCATTTTAATTTTTTTTCATAATTATGTTAGTATTTATCATTAATTTATATGTTAAGAATTATTCCTTAACTCATGAATTCGATCACAAACACATAACTGGAAATGATAGACAACAAAATAAACACGTACTGGGTTATCACAACCTCCCCTCCTTACGAATTTCGTCCTCGAAATTTGGTTCTCCTTAAGATTCAAAAAGCTCGGGATATTTGGACCGGATATTTGACTCTCTCCCCGAAGTCGCTTCTTCCACACCATGATGTTGCCAAAACACCTTTACATAAGATAAGGTCTTGCCTCATAAAACTTGTTGCTGGGTATCTAGAATCTTCATCGGTAGTTCTTCGTAAGACATATCGTTTCATTGGCTCAACTCTGACCAATCTATCAAGTGTGAGGGGTTGGGCTCATATTTTCGTAACATCGATATAGGAAAAACATCGTGTACAAATGAAAACTGCGGTGGCAAAGCCAGCCGATACGCTACTTCCTCAATCCGTTCAAGTATTTTGAAAGGTTCAATGAACTGTGGTGACAACTTTTCGCCTTTGCCAAACCTTACCAAGCCTTTTTTCGGTGACACCTTTAAAAATATAAAATCCCCTACTTCAAACGATAATGATCGATTTCGTCTATCGGCATAACTTTTCTAGAGACTCTGAGCCGTGATCAAACGCCTTCAAATTGTGGCAATCTTCTCGGTTGTTTCCCTCACTAATTCGGGGACTAATAGTGAGGCTTCTCCAACTTTAGTCCCAACATAAAGGACATCTACGTGGTCTTCCATACAAGGCTTTGTACGGGGCCATCTCAATACTTGCTTAGTAACTATTATTATATACGAACTCAACTAACGGTAGACGATCTTCCCACGAACCACCAAAGTCTAACACACATGCTCGCAACATATCTTCTAAAATTTGAATCGTACGCTCGGACTGACCATCGATTTGAGGGTGAAATGCTGTACTGAAGAGTAAACTGGTTCCCAAAGCTGCCTGCAAATTTTGCCAAAATTGCGAGATAAATCGGGGGTCCCTATCTGATACTATCGATATTGGTACACCATGCAATCGCACAATCTCTTGAACATAGAGCCTTCCCAGTTTATCTACTGAGTTAGTTGTGCGCATTGGTAGAAAATGTGCAAACTTCGTCAATTGGTTCACAATTACCCATATCACGTTGTGTCCCTTTGGTGACCTACGAAGGCTGAAAACAAAATCCATCGTCACGTGTTCCCCCTTCCACTCTGAAACTGGTAATGGTTGAAGCATGCCTGCTAGTCGTTGATGTTCTCTTTCACTTGTTGACATGTGAGACACTTAGAGAAAAATAAAGCCACATCCTTTTTCATGCCTTTCCACTAAAATTGTCGTCGAAGATCATGATACATCTTTGTAGTTCTCGGATGCATTACAAGTCTAGAGTGGTGAAAATCTTGTAGCACTTCTTCACGACAAACCTCAGCCATAAACAGTCTTCCCATAAATCTCAAGCCTTGGTTCGGTAGATTAGTCCATCCCTCGGCATTCTACTTGTTGGTAACACGTTCCCCATACATTTGTGCTTCTTTAGCAAGCTACTGGGCCTCCATGACATGGTGTATCAGAATAGGTTGAGAGACTATAGTGGACAAGGTAACACGATCCTCGGTCTCACCAAGATTAAGGTTAAATTTTCCAACCTCTTCCAACATTTTCCATTCCCGTATAGCGATCTGGGCTAAAGACTTCAAAGACTTTTGACTAAGGGCATCTGCGACAACATTCGCCTTGCCTGGATGATACTACAAACTAAAATCATAATCACCCAGATATTCCATCCATCTCCTTTGTCTCAAATTTAAATCCTTCTACGAGAATAGGTATTTGAGACTCTTATGGTCAAAGAAAACTTCAAATCGTTCTCCATAAAAGTAATGCCTCCACATCTTTAATGCAAAAACAACTGCTGCTAATTCTAAATCACGTGTTGGGTAGTTCCTTTCATGCATTTTCAGTTGCCTTGATCCATACGCCACAACTTTACCCTGCTGCATCAGAACACACCCTAGCCTTTCATAAGACGCATCACAATATACTTCATAACCAAGACCCCTTTCAGGAATAATCAGTATTGCCACACTGATCAATCAATTCTTTAATTCTCAAAAAGCATCTTTGTAAGCATCACTCCACGTGAATTTAACTCCTTTTTGAGTGAGTCATGTCAATGGTGACGCTAAACGGGAGAAATCCTTTACAAAACGGCAATGATACCATGCAAGGCCTAAGAAACTTTTGATATCAAACATACTCTGTGGTCTTTTCCAATCTTGCACGGCCTCTACTTTAGATGGATCAACAGTTACTCTGTCTTTCGACATAACATGTCCCAAAATTTTTAGTTTAGGCAACCAAAATTTGCATTTCTCATACTTAGCATAAAGCTTGTGCTCTCTTAAAAGTTGAAGTGCCACATGCAAATGCTCCTCATGAATTTCTCGAGTCAGAGAATAAATCAAAATGCCATCAACAAAAACCACTACAAATTCATCAAGGTAAGGCCGAAAGATTCGATTCATCTAATCCATGAAAGTTGTGGGGGCATTCGTTAAACCAAGGGCATCACCAAAAATTCATAGTGTCCGTAACTGGTATAAAATGCAGTCTTAAGTATGTCATCCTCCCGAACTCTTAATTGATAATAACCCGATCTCAAATCGATCTTTGAAAAACATGCAGAGCCCTTCAATTGGTCAAATAGATCATCAATCTTGGGCATTGGATATTTATTCTTTACCGTCACCTGATTCAACTTTCGATAATCGATACATAATCACAACAAGCCGTCTTTCTTTTTAGCAAACAATGCTGGTGCTCCCCACGGCGAGACACTAGGGCGAATAAAGCCCTTGTTCAACAAGTCTTGCAACTAAATCTTCAGTTCTCTCAACTCCACTAGAGCAAAACAATAGGATGGCACCGATATTGGAACAGTCCCTGGGATAAGCTCAATAGAAAATTCAACTTCTCTATGTGGCGGCAGTTCGAACATTTCTTCAGGAAACACATCACTAAATTCGCTCACCATCGATGGAAGCTCTCCTTGTACAAAAGAATTATCCCTAGTCAAAAGGGTGGATAGAATCGTATGCACATTAATTAAATGATTCACGTTACTGGGTCGAGATGTCATCTTATCATCTTTATCCCCCACATAAAAGAAAGAATCTCCTTCTGGAGTATATAAGAAAATTCTTCGTCGATCACAGTCAATAAATGCACAAACTGTAGTTAATCAGTCCATTCCAAAAATAATATCAAACCCTGACATCTTTAGCATAATAAAGTCGAGCACGAGATGACGATCAGCTATTACTACGTCGCACCCTCTACATACACACCTTAACGTTGCACTATCATCGATGGGTGTTTCGACACTTACAACAGCATCCAACACCTCAACAGGTAAACCTAAAGCAGATACGAATGAAAAAGAGATAAATGAACGTGATGCACCAGTATCAAATAACACACGAGCCCAAGAATTGAAAACTAACAAAGTACCTTGTATCACTGGGGTACTGGTAGTAGTCTCGTGGATCTTAGGAGTTGACAAAGTACCGATTTCTGCTATGGCATAGATCCTTCCCTGGATTCCAGATGTCTATTCCCATCCTCTACCCGCAGGTTGACGTATAGATTGTGCCGAAGTTGTCTCCCCAGGAGCTCAAAATACCTGCGTCCCGGTCTGTCGAGTTGGTTGGTTGTATGTCGGCTGCCGAAAAGGTTATGTATTAGACGTTTCTCGGCTAGCTCTTTCTTGTGGGAATTCACGTCGAATGTGTCCCTTCTGACCACACTAGTAGCATCTGATAGGTCCCCTCTCCTGTGGCGCTGAGCTAGTATTGCCTTGTTTCGGTCTTCGCTTCTTATAAGGTCGCCCCTCAGATTATGTGGTTCTAGCCACCGTTAGTTGCCTCTTTTCCATGGTCTTGCGATTATCTGCCACAGCACTTTCTATTACCATAGGTGTCTCAACTACCTCTGAGATAACCCTCAATTGAAAGCCCACCACTTTCTCTCAGATAGCGGGTCGTAAACCCCTTTCAAACCTCTTGGCCTTCAATTCCTCCATTGACACCATTTCTAGCGCGAACTTTGACAAGCTTGTGAACTTTGATTCGTATTACAAAATGGACAGATTTCCTTGTATCAATGATAGGAATTCCTCTCTATACGTATCTCGAATAGACTCGGGAAAATATTTTTCTAGGAATACTGTTGTAATTGCTGCCCATGTACCGTATGTTGTCATCTTAGCAAACTCCCACCAGTCATTTGTCTCTCCTCGGAGTTGAAAAGTAGCAAAATCAACCCTAAGATCATCTTCCACTATCTGCAAAGTATCTAAGATCCAGGTGACTACCTTTAACCATTCCGTCACCATTTTAGGGTCAGGTTCCCCAGCGTAAGTAGGAGGGTTCAAATGTTGAAACTCCCTCATCATCATTGCAGCCCTTACATCTGTATCCCGTGCTCCCCCTTGGTTAGCCCCAGCCCCTACTAAAGTCCTCAAAGCATTAGTTATCTGTTGATTCACTTCTGCACCCCCAACTGGTTCCTGCGGGGCGTTGACTTCCCCTTCTTCAGGAACTGCCGCTATCCCGCGCCCCCGGCCGCGACCTCTACCTCCTTCTTACCTAGGAGGCATTACTATACAAAGGAAAACGATTGTTAATACATAACTCATAAATAAATTACTACTTTATTTCGAATAGATTTAACTTTTATGCTCAAACAGGGCTAACCCTACTCAAACTTAATCACACTAACACATAAACACATACCGAGAGAAAGCCCCAAAGTAACGTGACAATCCGAGCAACTAATTTAGATTTCTCATAGAAAGAACGTCGGTCCAATACTTTTCTATTTCGAACCCCAAAGTAGTTGATCGGATGCCAAATGGAAAGCCACATCTCCCCAAGACTCAACCTCCATGCTCATATAAACACATAGCATGCGCAAGACAATACAACCACAATCCCATGCAAGCACACAAACCATGCCGTGTAGTGGTGCCTAATTATCATCAAACAATTCTCATACAAAGGTCGTCCTCACTTTCCACGGCTCTTAGGTATCCGAACCTAGAGCTCTAATACCATTATGTCACGACCCAAACCCAGGTCCGTGAGCTAAACCCAAAACATGCCATGAATCATATCCATAGATAATACTCCAAGTCGTAAGAAAATATTGTATATAACATGCAAAGGTTTTAACAAAATGATTAAAGTTTCAAAATTACATTCCTAGATTTACCTCAAATGTTTGGAGTAACATACAACATTAACTATCCCTTTCATTACATCATTTTCCTTAGTTTAATGTACAACAAAAACAAAAGACATCATAGCTTCATCTACTAGCCCTTCCCAAAAGCATCCATAGCTGTGGTGTCACCCCGCTCTTCGGAACCCAAAATTTATTTGACATATATACATGAGCCAAAACTCGTAGGATAAAGATTAACTCATATATAATGCATGATTTGTGAGGTGTAATGGGTGTAACCGGAATAAATATGTACGTTTATCCAAATCATTACTTTTTAACACACACACACCCACGCACACAAAATTACTTCCATTTAATTGTTTGTTTTCCATCCATAAATCATTCATTTTACTTTTCTGGTTTTCACAAAACCATATCACCTCAAATGAACCGGTGTCGGGTGTAACTTATAGAAATCCCTCCATATTAATCCAAATAGGCTACGCGAAGCCATTAGATAACAGATACCTCTATAACTCACCACAACACAACACTACATTTTGGAGACTAACCCGTGGGCATGTGGTCCCCCATCTTGTGCAAGTTTTCAGTCTTTCACCGCGGACCCGCTAGGCCAACTTAATCCACATCAATCCATACGGTTCATTATTAGTTAAAAACCTGAGAGTCTAACCCACAAATGGTTCCTCTCCCAATAATTGCCATTATACACCATTTTGATCCCAAACCCAAATTTTTCATTAAATTTCCAAATCACATGTATCACAACGTTCATTATATAACTTCTCATATTCACATTGTTTCTTCCATGTTACCAAAATCAAAAACACAAGGTTGATAGCAAGAAAGTCACATCATTTTAAAAAGGTAAAACCCATCATGTATATATATACATACATACTAACTTGAAACTCACGTTTAATGTAAAAGAAAACCCGACCAATTAGTTTAATGCATGCCTCTCAACTCAATCTAGATATATATATATATATATATATATATATATATAGGTGTTCCATTAGCTCAAGGGACTATAAATTTAGTAAAAATGGCCAATAATAATGAGAATAAGTTTTTCTAAAACATTCGGCTAAAAATGGGTAAAAAATAGTTTTAAACTTTTGACATACTCTCACTATTTTGATCATAACTTTTTTTACAAAAAGAATTTTCTTGTGATGGTAGTCTTGTTGGAAAGAGGACTTCCGGAGCTTCGATTTGAGTATACAAATGACCCAATTCGGAGTCCGAATGAGGGAAATATGATCAAATAAAATTGGCCTTGCGCAGTTAGTCCGCTCGAGCAGACTTCGGGCGCTCGAGCGCCCAACCTTCTGCCATGTGAGCGCTCGAGCGGATAGGGCTCCGCTCGAGTGCGCTGTCGCCCGAGAAAACCCCAAATCTCCCCTGTTTTGATTTTTAAACCTCCAAATACATAACCTTTTATCAAACATGCTTCAAATCATTATTTCTAAACCAAAAGCACTAGATTCAAGTCTCAAAATT
Source organism: Heliamphora exappendiculata (assembly GCA_034768845.1). NCBI lineage: Eukaryota > Viridiplantae > Streptophyta > Magnoliopsida > Ericales > Sarraceniaceae > Heliamphora > Heliamphora exappendiculata. The sequence goes on from JAOTRH010040565.1 coordinate 28,780, forward strand.
CCTTTTTAATGCAACAAGTCATCAATTTCATGGGTAATCACCTCTCAAGAACCTCCAATTTTATGAAAATTAGCTCAATCAACACACAAATCTACCAATATGTTAATTAAGCATGCAATGGATTCGATTTCTACGCATATACACAAAATATCAACCCAAATCTATGCAAGACATGTGAGATAATCTAGATCCTACCTTGAATTTTCTCGAAAGCTTGTGATTTCTTCAAATCTCTCTCGTAGGGTTTGGATGTTGGGTTTCTTTGCTTCCTCTAGGCTTTAACTTCACTCTCTTTACTCCAAAGGTTAGTATTTTCCCTTGATCTCTCTTAATTAAGCTTTCATCTTCAGTTTGGGTGGTAGAGAGTTAAGGTTTTGAGGATTTGGGTGGGTTTCTCTCAAGAGGAGAGAGAGAAGGAAGAGAAGAGAAATGAAATTTGGTCTTGCCCTTTTTGGGTTCTCACGTGGCCTAACTTAAGGTTATATATATATTTACATATTTTTTCAAATTCTCTCTAAGGCTCGAGAACATTCTATAATACTTCCGTTAGCCCGCTCGAGCGGACCACCACCGCTCGAGCGGTGATCCCTGAACCATAATCTCAGCAAATACTCTTAAACTAAACTCAAATATCTAACATCATTCTTATTATCTCATTTTAAATTTTTTCATAATTATGTTGTTAATATTAATAACTAATTTATATCTTAAGAATCATTCCTCAACCCATTAATTTGATCACAAATGCATAATTGGAAGTGAAAGACAACAAAATAAACTCGTACCGAGTTATCACAGATAATGTCTTATCTTTACTTCTCAATAAGTAAAGATAACAATATCTAATGCAATCATCTATTAATATAATAAAGTACTTTTTAGCACATTTAGTTTTTACAAATTTTAAGTCACAAATGTCACTATGACTTAACTCTAGAGATTCGATATGTAATAACCCGGTACGTTAACATTTTAGTGTTAATTATTTTAATATAAATAAAAAAAGAGAGAAGAAAAAAAAAAGCATCTGTGAATTCCAAAATACCACCATTTCCGCCAACAATTATCTTCCTCTTCTCTTCTTATTTTTTTGTGTTTTTGGGTAGAATGGGTGAGAACTTTTTGGAGGTTTCTTGATTTAAGAAGCATTAAATAAAAAGGGCTAAAGGGTATTCCATTTCAGCGCCGCGACCTCCGGCGTCGCCTTCCCCTCCTTCCTCGCGCGCATCCTTTCTCCTCATCTTCTGTGTTCGGCTAAGCTGCCATGGAAGGGAGTTTCAAGTTCTCGCATTGTTCTTTCTCTTCCCTCTGATTTCAGCTTCGCTTGCTTCTCCCGACCTATAGAAGAGAAGAAAACTCATTCTCTTCGAACCCTAGAAATGATTCGAGGTCATTTCTTGGTTTGAATTTCTCGCGTTCGAATCGTTCTCTATTTTTCTTTTTAGCCAATTTTGTGTCTTCGATTCAACGAACTAAGTCGATTTTCAGGAACGAAGTTGTACAGTGAATAGCTCTGTTCTTCATCAGAGAAGTTCAGGAAAAGAATTTCTTAGAGAGTGAGTTGGTCATTATTGGTCTTTTGAATCTGGTTGATGAGGGGTCGTCAGGTGAACAAACATGGTCCCTCAACCAAAGCGTCGGTGGAACTCGATCACCGTATACGAGATGAGCAAAAAGATGTGAGGTATCAAGTTGTGGGTGATGGGCATGGACTTTCTGAGGAAGATGAGTACAAGATTAATCATGTGGTTGAAGATACAAATAATGGGAGCAAGGAGTTGGTCTAGCCCCAGACTGTACTGCAACAGGCCCAAGGAGCCGCGGTAATTTCACTCCCATGTTCTACGTTGTTCTTCATTTCCCTTCTTTTTACTGAATTTGCTTTCTTTGGAACGGGAGGCCACCGGAGATGAATCAAGGTGTAATTAACAACTTTCGAAGCCTCGTGAAGTTTCGACCCAAACTGGCAGGAGGTCCTTAGAACAAAAATTTGAGCTGACCGAAATCTAGGTTTACTAATTTAGGGCTTTTGGCGTTTTTAGCTTCCACCAGGTAGGGTTAGACTAACCTTAGTGCTTTGTGTTGATTTGGATTGAATACGGTTGAATACATATTAATCTTGGGAGTTAAAACTGTAAATTGAGAATATAATCAAATTTATGGGTTTATTGGGTTAGTCTCTTATGAACTTCCTGCTAAGATGAATTTCAGAGTTGTGTAAAGAAATTAAAGAAGGTGATTTAATTGCTTGTGGATGAGGAAATCACTAGTTTAAAATCAGACCCAAAGAAATTCATTTTGAAGTTTAATTTAGGTATTACTTCAAAATTGTAGTTTGATTTGTTGAACCTTAAACTTTGAGAATTTGAGTTGAAAACAGGGTTCAGATCACGGATTATGGAATGATTGTGTTAGATTCCTATGAATCCCATGAACTATAGCTTTATTGCTTGGGAAATGAAAATTTTAACTGACTTCTGGAATAATTAACTTGTGCAAAGGAGATTTGAATTTCAATAAGAAATTGGGACAAATAAGAGTCTAAAGTAGAGATAAGAAATTAGAAGTGATAATTGGAGTTATGAATTGAAGATAATTGATGAAAGAGACTACGGTGAATCGTGTATCGAATTATTTTAAAGAAAGTAAAAGTTAGGTTATATAACATGAATTTTAAATAAGATTGTGAGATTGGACGAATAATAATCTTATAAGTGGAATGAAGGTTAATATGGAAGGATTTGAAGATGAATCAATGATAAAATGTTTAAATTTTAATTTGAGAATTTGTTCGGCAAAGGAGATCAAAGAATGAATGAATTCCTAATGAGTTCGTGTATTGAGAATTGGAGGAAGTGAGAATGACACTAAAATTGAGAAATGTGATCGAATTGGAATCATAAAGAGTTGTTCGAAGCACATAATGTGTTGATGTGTGATACATGAATTGAATTGATAATCGAATTAAGGAATTTGAGACAATTGTGCTAATGTGGCAAATTCTTGAATTATCTTTACTCGACTGTTGGTTTGAACGTTTAATGGAGAATTATTATGTTGAATCTCATGAAAGTGATGAATTAATGATTGAACCTTAGAAACACCAGATTTTCTTTAAATTGTTTGAATATGGAGTTTGGCTCTAAATTATGACCTAGTGGATATTTTAGAAATTACTATATTACTAAAGTTTAATTTGAACCTCGTGATTAGGTAGTTCATAATTTAAAAGTCAAATTGAATCCAATTGACAATACTTGAAAAGGTAAGGAGAAGTGACAATGTAATTGTGTAAATTGTTGAAATGGAACTCGTGAACATTAGTTTAAATTTTGTGATTGAAGGAACTAAGAGTTGGTGATTAAATAAATGACTAAAATAAAATGATTTGAAATTAATTGATGAAAAGATGACCACGGTGGATTTATATTTGAGATTTTACATGTTAAATTAAATATGAAAATCAAAGGAGAAATTGATGTGTGAATGGTTATAGGGATATATGTGAGAATTGTGATTAATGGTGATACATGAAACCAACTTTCACAAGCCCCGACAAGCTAACTCATGCAATCCATGCACTACGCCCAACACACTATGAGCAACACACACAACACATATCTCTCCAGGACCTCGTTTTCGTCCTTCAGATTCCCACGCATTGTCTTTATGATCACGTTTCCATCCTTGAAACTAGCATATTATCCTAACATATATCATGCCACAGTTAAGAAAAAGTAATAAAAACACACACAAATGTAACAACTATAGACTCTTGTCCATTACCCTAGTCACCACATAAGGCCTGTTTGGTAATGGTAAGTTCTATACGGAGTTACAACAACGATACTATTAATGGAGGTAACCGGATTAATTTACGGGATCAACCCGAAGGTCCAAAGCACCTACTACTTAATTTACGGGCCCGAAACTCGAGGGTCAAAAGCACCCACACAACGCCATTCACGGAGGCAATCGGATTAATTTACAGGGATTAACCTGAAGGTACAAAGCACCTACGTTGTGCATATTTCCAAACTTCCACGAGGAGCAATATAAGCCCAACTCAATAAAAGGATCTTCTCGGGCTTTCACCGAAGGACCACTGCTCCATCTAATGCAACACATGCCTCTTCAGGACCTCATTTTCGTCCTTCATATTCACACACACACACATCTTTAGGACCACGTTTTCGTCCTTCAGACTCACGCACACCTGCATCGTCAGGACCACGTTTTCGTCCTTTAGATACTCACACACAAGTACATCATCAGGACCACGTTTCCGTCCCTCTGATTCTCACACACAAGAATGTATCATTAGGACCACATTTTTGTCCCTTTGATATTGATACCCACACACGCACACATACATCGTTAACCAGGGTTAACATATATCGGACCACATTTTCGTCCATGGTTAGCTAGGGCTAACGTACATACCAATATAACGTAAGACCACATTTTCGTCTTACATCATGTATAAATAAAACTAAGTTATAAATGAACAAAATCACATATATCCTTCACATCATGACGCCACCTGTCACATAATCGACATCCACTTACATGGACTACCAACAACCCACACAAAACCACCTAACTCAAAGGCCAACACTCAACTCATAAAACCCCCGATTCTCACAAACCAACATCTTTTTCCCAAAAGACCCACGGGCCCTAAACACGCCCAACACGGCCATCGCAAACCCATGACGACCACACGTGCCCAACACAAACCCGACGGTGAATAAACACCACGCACCTAATCGTGCACCAACACCCAATCTAACCATGCACGTCACCCGAGGAAAACATCTAAACAAACACATGAGGCCACTACACGACCCTCGACGTCACAACACGAACAACCAAACCCCAAAATCCAAACACCGAACCACAAACACAGCATCTCAGCACCTTAGTCGACTGGTCCTCAACCCCCAGTCGATTGAAAACTCTTGGGAAAGCTAAAAACCCAAACCAAAAACATTTCAGTCGACTGACCTACTAGGTCCAGTCGACTGAACCCTAAACAGAAACATCTCAGCCGACTGACCTCTCAGGTCCAGTCGACTGATCTCCTAAACTCATGATCCAGTCGACTGACCTCCTAGGTACAGTCGATTGACCTCCCACGAAAACTTTTTTAAAGCCACTGTTTTAACCTCTAAAACCTCGAATCGAAGCATCGAAACCTTCATCCAACTCCCTCGGACATCCACACACCCAGGCCTAACACCAAGACCTCAAAAGAAAACACCCGACACCTGCTTTCATCCACCAAAATCGACTAAAAACTGGTTTTTAACCCAAAAATTCAACTTGATACAAAATTAGATCTACAACAATTTAACCGTTAAAATTTTACACCATTACATGTAGCACCCTTATAAGACATGAGAGTCCAGGATCCTACCTCGATAAATTAAAAACTCGACGCTTCGAACCACGTGTAAAATCGAGCTTCGCCAAAATAGAATTTCGTCCCGATGAACGCGTAACCCACCGGGCCCCCGAGAACTTAGAGAGAAGGCAGAGAGAAAAAGAAAATTTACTGAAGAAGTTTTGAAAATATCTAACTCCAGATATTTATAGGTCTCTAAAATATTTTTTTTTTTTAATTTTGAAATTCGCACTACAATGCCCCACGGCCCCAAGAACCAACTCTACATACATATCTAACCCCGATTATGCATCAAAAGCATATAAAAATATAAAAAAGCAAAAATGCTAAACGCGCATCAAAAAATGCCGAAAAAAAAACGGGTCAGGGTCTCACAACTTCCTTTGCAGTAGCATCAACAATGAGCTTGGTGCAGTCGGGTGGTGCACTAAGGCCCATCATGAAACAATCTGGGTCAGTCATGTGCAGCTGTGCCATCTTTTCATTGAACAACACTCCCATGTGATTCCGTCAAGCTTGTCCACCCAATCTTTCTCTTGGATCTTCTTTCCTTCTTCTTCCCCTTTCACTGTTTCTTCTTCTTCCGTGTCGGATAACTGATGGCCAAAAAAGATCTCTAGTCCTGGCAACTTTTGGCTGGTTTCTTCGTCGATCCATGGCTCTGGGAAGCCGTAGTATGGGAAGTCTTCTCCTTTTTTGACGAAATATCCATTAAGCATTCCTGAATAATTCGCCTCTCGTCCCCTTTTAGGCCCTTTCAAATCTTCTTCCGTTGGTTTGTACCCAAGACTGAAACAATGAGAAGTCGACAATACTTGGACAAGTTCGAGAATTCCTTGATGCTTATGCCCTAGCCCCATGCCCGAAAAGTAGGACACTTGTCTCATCATTATAATTGCTCTTGGATTGATGTACCTCTCTTCTTCATTCATTAGCATCTGGACAGCCTGTGCTTCATCAAATCGGAAGCCACTTAGCGACACATCCCCTTCGCCATGCTGAACCTCCAAAAGAGTTGAACCTTCTCCTCTCGGGGGTTGGATGCTGTCTTCTCCATGGATAGTCAGAATTTCCTCATTCTTTATCAGTTTTAGCTTTTGGTGAAGAGTCGATGGCACTGCCTGGATGTTCAGGTCATGCAGCCATGGCCTGCCTAGCAACAAGTTAAAAGAGGCCGGTATGTTCAGTACATGGAACTCAACCGATGTCTCCAAAGGCCCTACTAATAATGCGAATGACACCAAGCCCAGCACATCTCTCCTCGTGTTGTCGTAGGCCCGGACCCCTTGATTACTAGGCGTGAAATGTTCTGGCTTTAGTCCCAAGCAAACTGTTATTCTAAGCGGACAAACATTTAATACAAAACTGTTATCAATAAGAGTCACCGGGACCCACTTTTCCAAGCATTTGCCAGTTATGTGCAGGGGTTTGTTATGGTTCTTTACTTCCACTGGTAGGTTCTTATTAGAAAGGAGATGACTTTTGGTTCTACAGCTGGCAGAATGAGTCCGACAAGCTGCTCCGGTGTTGCGTCTATTGAAACACTGGCCTTGTTTAAAACCTTTAGCACGGCTTGTCTATGTTTGTGCAAGGCCATCAATAAGCCCTAAATGCGGACAACGGCATGTGTCTTTTTGAGCTACTTCAGCACAGTGTCATCTTCTTCTTCTTGTTCTTTCTCTTTCCCTTTCCCGCTTGATTATCTTTTCTCTAACTGAGTCGGCTTGAAATGCCATCCTCGGGGTCCCATAGCCCCGGTATTGTACTTTCAGTCTGTCTTACTTCGTCTATGCATAAAGGGCTTTTAAATACCCACAAATCATCTAACCCACCAACCGTCGCTCTTTCTCTTCTTTCCTCATCATCCTCAATAGCCCACGTATTGTCAACTTCTTCCCAAATGTCTTTCCCGATGTAATCTACGTGTTATTCCCGAGCAACCCAAAAATTGGTCCACTCAGTTTCGTCTGATTTTAGCACGACCCTTACCACCAGCCAATAGGATTGCATCTCGTCGACATATACCTCATCCTCGTAAAGTTGGGGAAGAGTAATTCTATCAAGCACGTGGCCAAACTCATAAGGTCGTGCCGGGTAATCCAAAGGTCAGTTGCCTTCCTCATTGCGTTCCTTCTCTTCATGTTGGTAAGCTTAGATTACTGTTTGATACCATCCCTAAGTATTTTCATCCCATTCTTCCATCCTGTCTCGACCATTTCTAACCATAACAAATGAGCATGCTGTCTGATCCTTAGTTGCTAAAATATGAGGGCGCGATAGGTATGCTGAAAATATATATCGGCTCAGATCTTCTGATTGCCCCAGAGTTATGTAATTTACCCCCGACTGCTTAGCGTGGTTTGGTACCCCATTAGTTATAATGTTTGGATTTGGAGTAGCAGATGGCAGAGGGATCACTTTGTTGTCAATGAGATTCTGGATCTCATGACGCAGCCTCATACATCTATCAATTAAATGCCCGTGACCTTGGTGGAATGCGCAATATTGAGAAGCATTAAACCTTGGTGGTAGGAGATCAGGTACGAGCATGGGGTCCAATGGCTTGATAAGCCCTTTCTCGAGGAGTCGACTCAAGGTTGTGGATAAAGAAATGTTGAGGGGAGTGAAAACCCTCCTTGGCCTTTGTTGCTATTAGCCATTGTTTAACTGTTGGGTATTGTTGGATTGTTAAATGGAGGATGAAGGGTTCAGAAGATTCACCTCGTTTGGGCTAGACACGAGATTGGTGGTAGCAGGTTGGTTTTGATTGGTTGCGGGGAATGTCCTCTTTGGTTTCTGGCTAGGTTCGTATTTTTTGATATCTCCTAACTGGATGGCGTCCTCAATCTGAACCCCAACGTCGAACAACTGCTCAAAGGTAGAAAGCGACTGTGTAATGAGGTAACGCTTCAGCGGGGACTGTAGTTTATTGACCACGATTCTTACTTATTCTTTCTGGGTGGGTCAGTTTATCATCTTAGTGACTTTACCCCTCCAACGGGTTTGGAAATCAACAAAAGATTCTTGGTTCTCCTGTCGAGTTATTTCGAGCTCTCGGGTGGTGACGTCTAATGGGACGTTGTAGCTATACTGACTGATGAATGCAGTGGCTATGTCTTCCCAAGTTCTAGTTTTGGTCACCTCCAGAGAAAGAAACCATCTTTGCGCTGCCAGAGAAAGCGATCGGTGGAACAGTTGGGCCTTGAGCTATTTATCAATTCCAATAGGGGAGAGAGTTCCAACGTACATCTTCAGATGAATCCAGGGGTCTCCAGGACCATCAAACTTCTCCATCTCTGGCATTTTAAATTTTTTAGGCAGTTTGGCATCTAAGAATAAACACAAATTGCCTACATCCAACATGTATTCTTTTGCTCTTTTTGCCTTTCTTAGTACCCTCTCCATTCGATTGATTTTCTCTGTCAGCGCATATTTCCTTAGACTGAGCAGTGTTCTTTTCTTCTATCATCACCGGGCAAGGAACCCGAGGTGGCACAACAACTTGTGGTGCATCATGTCCTTGATTATCATCCCAAAAGTCTTCGCTATTCTCATTTGTATCCTCCGGATGTCCATTCACAACAGGTATGTAGGCCTGAATTTCTCGGATCTATGGCTAACATTGGTTATGAGCTTGGGTTTGCTGCTCTACAGCTCTCTGTATCTCAATAATAGCTCTCATCAGAGCTGTCAAGTTAATTTCATTCTATGCCATTTTTAATGACTCAGCTAATTGTTCAGATATTCTATAGATTCTGCCTGACCCTAACCATGCCCAGATGCATGTCGACTGTGATCTTCCTGGCTCAATGGTCTAAACCTGAAGAAAACCTAGATCCCAAAAGCAGAATAACCAGTATCAAAACACTTCTCGAACAAGAATTCCGATGACGGATGGCAAAACATCGCAGATACCCGAAACAGCAAACCACAAGCAGATAATAACGGAAGCTGAGACAATGCACCTGCTGGGCTCATGTTGGCAGTATAACAATAGGACAACCCAAAAACCAGAATGATGGCTAAGAAATGGATCAACTAAATTCTAGAGGGAAGGTTCATCTAAGTGGAGAAATAGGCAGCATAACGGTAGGAAAGCAAGAGTAGCTCACATGGGTATAACAAAGGTTCGAAGGAAGTGAGTCTAAACGAAAGTGGGGGAGAAACTAACAACCCGGGAAGAACCCGAAGGAGAGAGAAGATCCAAACAAGGTGAAGAAAACAACGCCCAAGTAAGAACTCGGAGGAAAAACTAACCTAAGGGATAACGAAAAATCCGGGCCAAACCCAAAAAAAGAGCTAGCCTAAGCCAAACAAATAATCCTAACAAACGTAATCAAAACATACAATTAACAAAACACGTAATCTTACTAGGTTCAGCAACACCTACTGGGGGGTTCTAAGTTTACTATATACAAAAGGCTGATTTTGGTCAGTCAAACAGGGTACCTTCTGAATAGAACCGGGTATATACATCACATTCTTGGAGTGGTTCAGGACATTCAAACAGTACTCCCGAACTCTTTTACTGCACCTATGATAGCGTACAGCCACTAAGGGTAGCCCGTCTTTCCAACAATCCCCGAAGCGGATGAACGTTCAGGGCATTGGGTTGACCAGGCAGGGGGATTTGAAGAACAATGCATATGCATGCGAAAATAAAAATGAGAAATACATATTAAGAACCAATGATATTTTCAAGTCTTGTTCTCTTATTTGATTTTATAAACCAGTCCCTAATAGAGTCGCCAGAAAATACTGTAGCGCCAAAATTTTTGGGGTTTTTGAAAAATGGTCAAAAATAAGAGAATTCAAAAATGTTTGAAAAATATTTTAACACCTTCAAAGCCAAATTTTTGAAAATTTATTTTTATTGAAAATGGAGTCGCCACTTAGTTTTTGAGAAAAATTAAGAAAAACAAAAAATGGCTACTAATTTTTAAAACGTTAACCAGAGAAAGAGGGTTCAGGGGTTAATGTACGAATCGAAAAAGGTGTTAGACACTCCGTTTTTCCAACCGTAAGGTTGGCCTTTACTAATCATCATTTGTTCTTTAATAAGATTTCGCAAATGCATGCAAATAAAGAATGTGGAGGTAAAGACAGAACATCCAAAATCAAATAAAGAAAAATGCATAGCATATATATATATATAGAACAACAAAACAAACCAAATAAAGAAATAAAATCCTAGGTACTAAAGTATGCAATTTCTAACTAAAGGATACATGAAGTACACCCGTATGTAATTTCACCAAAATAACCTAAGCTGTCATGATTTAAATAAAAGAACAAAAACATACTAGAAATTGCTAAAATTTCCTTAACATGAATTGTTTCAAAACAAGTTAAATTATTTTAAATAAAATTTTAAAGAAATTAACTAAATTATGCACATTATCAAAATAAACTAGGTTAGCATTAACATGATTGCTTTTTACCAAAGGGAAACATTAAACCAAAAAAAAAAAAGATACAAAATTTATATTTAAAAGTTTAATAAGTAACAAGAATTTTATGTAATTTCTTATTATACAAGGGAAGATTTAAAGAGTTAACTAAGAGAAAAATAAAAGGATATTTACAAAGAAGATTTAACCAAAAAGTTTTAGAAGAAAACTAAATTAAATTATTTAACCAAAGATCTAACTATCTTATATTTTAAAACAAAAGAGAAGAAAAGAGAAGTGATAAAAGAAAAGAAATAAAAGAAAATGAAATGAACAAAGGAGTTTTAACAAATATTAAAAGAGAAAATTATACTACCCTTTAAAGGTGAAAATTAATTCAAAAGTCTTTTTTGTGATTTTTGGGTTTATCAAGAATAAAAGAAATACTATAAAGGAGAATAAAGAAAATAAATATTCGTAAGAAAAGTAAAGCAAATGAAATAAAATACTACATTACAAAAGCTTGTAAGAAAGAAAATAAAGTGTTAGAAAAGAACATTACACTAATGTTAAAAGGAAAGAAAACAAAATAAAGTAGAACATTAGTATTAAGTGAAAAAAAAAAGAAATACTAGTAAAGAAAAGAAAAGAAAGAAAAAGAAAAAGAAACAATTAAAAAAACTTTAAACTAATGCTTTAAAAGAAAAGAAAAAGAAAAGAAAATGGTAGAACATTTAACTAATGCTAAAAAAAATAAAAGGACATTAAATTCATATTACAAGAACGGAAAAAAAATAAAAATAAAAGCTAATGAAGAAAATTAGACTAATACTAGGGATAGAAATTAAATACAACTATTTAACTCAGATGTGAATGTAGTATTGAAAACTACATCCACATTAATGTAAATGCATTATCATACCAATTAACAACATTAATAAGTTATAATTGCCAAAGCATGTTAGCACTAATTTGATGAATTAATTAAAAAGAAAAAAAATAATGTGCTTAGTGTGGATATGTAAACTAAGAAAAGAGACTAAATTATATGAAGCAAACTAATTAATAAACAAAGTTAACTATATAAACGAAAAAAATACATGAAATGAAATTGAACTTAATCCGATCACTCTAAAAGAGACGGGATGGAGTTAGAAAGACTGGGAATTTTAACAAAGTACCTGAATTGCTAAAGAATTCTTAAGTCGGGGGAATGGTGATTCAGTCCTTGGGCGATGATCCAAGCTAGGGTTTCAGGGCTTCGATAGGGTTTTGGTGTCGGTATTTCAATAGGGTTTCGGCGTTAAGGCTCGGATTGCTCGGCGACTTGATAGAGCTTCTCTCTCTAAACCTCCCTCTAATTTTCTGTCTTCAAAACGTACTATGAGGTACGATATTTATAGAATTCTTCAATCAATGAGACACTGCCATGTTTTGGGACATGTCAGGCCATTTGGAGATGGCGGTCGCCATGTCTAAGAAAGGTTCCACAATGTTTCATTGGCGATCGCCACAATGAGAGTTGGTGGTCGCCAGGTTGGAGATGGCGATCGCCACTTTTGGCTAGGGTTTCCAAGAGGTTATATTGACAGTTGCCACAATGAACATGGCGGTCGCCATATTGGGAATGACTTGCGTAACAAGTTATTGGTGGTTCGACATAATTTCATTGGTTTGAAGGTTCTAGGTTCGAATATCGAGCTTAGATCACTTCCCGAGGATCGAACTAAAGCACCATCCCAACTGTTTTCATCATTGAATTCACTTAAGATTGGGCGGGGTCAAGTTGGGGTGTCTACAATTGGTAACTTCAAAGTTGAGCTTTAAAGACAAAGGAACATGTGATTTGTCAGGAGTGACAAGGAGAACTCCTATTCCATAGCCATACTGATTAGATGCGCCATCAAAATACAGACTCCATTTGTCGTCCTCGACTCCCATTAGCTGCTCATCAAGGAACTGGAATTCTACGTCTTCGTCTCCCTCAATTGGCTGATTTGCTAAGAACTTTACCACGGCTCTGCCTTTTACTGACTTTTAGGTGACATACGTGAGATCAAACACTGATAGTAGTAACAACCACCAGGCTAGCCTTCCCGTTAATGCTGACTTCTTGAGCAAGTACTTTAACAGAACCATCCGGGAAATTACATTCACTGTGAAAGACAGCATATAATGCCTTAATTTTCGGGAGGCCCAAACTAAAGTCATATCTTCTCCAGTGGCGTCTGTTGTATCTTGGACCCAGTCATGTTCTTACTCAAGTAGTAGACTGCCTTCTCAACTCTAATTTTTCCTTCTTGTGCCAGCATGCATCCCATAGCCGAGTCAGTTACTGATAAGTAGAGAATCAGTGGCCTATCGAGTTCGAAAGGAGCCAGAATAGGTAGGTTTTTCAAGTACTGGCGCACAGCTTCGAAAACATTTTGGCATTTTTTATCCCATTCGAACTTAACCCTTTTCTTTAGTAGGCGAAACAACAGCTCACAGGTGGTTGTTAGCTTGGCTTTGAACTGGCTGATGAACTGTATCTTGCTTAGAAAGCTCCTAACTTCTCGCTCGGTCATTGGAGGAGGCATTTCCATGATCACCTTGATTTTTGACAGATCAACCTCGTTGCCCCATTAGGTAATCATAAATCCGAGCATTTTTCCTATAGTGACTCCGAAGGCACACTTCTGTAGGTTAAGCTATATCTTATACTTTCTGATCCTTTGAAAGAAATTTTCAAATGCTATGATATGGCTATCCCGATCCGTGGACTTCAATATCATATCATTCACGTACACCTCGAATTCCTTATGGTGCAGCACAGTAGTGGCAGCCCTTTGATAGGTGGGCATGCATTCTTCAAATTGAATGGCATCACATGATAACAATAGGTGCCTTAAGGTGTAGTGAACGTCATCTTTTCTCTGTCTTCGGGGTGCATTAAGATCTAATTATACTCGAAGAAACCATCTATGAACGACGAGAGAGCATGCCCCTCTGTACTGTCTACCAAAACGTCAATATGCAGTAATAGGAAATCATCCTTTGGGCTGGTTTTATTGAGATCTCAAAAATTCACACAGACTCGGGTGCGTCCGTCCTTCTTCAAGATCAGTACAATATTTTCCACCCACTTCAGATACTCAGTTACCATAAGGAGTTTAGCATTGATCTGCTTGGTGACCTCTTCTTTGATCTTCAAGGCCCATTCTGGTCGTATCCGTCTCAATTTCCATTTGACCGGTTTAGCATCGAGATACAAAGGGATATGGCGTTGAACAATATCGGGATCAATACCGGGCATATCTTCGTAAGACCATACAAAAATGTCATTGAATTCTTTTAATAAAATTATTAATTGCCCACCTTCAATTAAAGATAACGAAGAACCAATTTGCATAATTTGTGGATTAGTTTCATTACCCATATTAATTTAAAAGGTTTCTTCAATTATAGGTTGAGCACGCATTTGTTCTCTTTTTATTAAATTTTTTTTTTTCGGGGACATTCCCTTCAAATTCAAAATTATCAAAAAGCGTATGAAAAAGACCAGACAAAGTAGAATAACCAGAAATCTCATTCATTTCATTAAAGAGAGAAGGGATTACAAGCTCAAAAGCAATAGCAGGGGAAGATGCACAAACAGATGTGCTCTCCAACACAAACGCACATAACTCAGACTTGGACTCGAGACACATATCATGCAAATTACAACACTCTAAGAACTAGTTTTTAACATCACTTGCAGTCACGTCTACGGTAAGCCTGGTGTAGTTAGTTGGTGTGTTGTAGTCCATCATTAAGTAGTCTTGGTCAGTTGTGCACATCTGATTACTGAGCAGAGCTTTCATGCTGATGCCATCTAGCTCGTCTACCCAGCCTTCTTCCTTCGGAACCTTCTTTCCCTTTTTCTTTTCAGTGGCTTTCACCCCCTCAGAATCGAATAATTTGTGACTGAAGAAGATCTCCAGCCCCGATAACCTCTGGTTGATCTCTTCATCAAACCATGGTTTTGGAAAACCACAATATGGAAAATCTTCACCTTCCTTGACGAAGTAACCATTCAGTGTTCCCGAATACTTAACCTTCTTTCCTTTCAGCCTTGTCTTTAACCCCTTCAAATCTTCGTCCGTTAGCTTATACCCGAGGCCAAAACGTTGCGAGGTTAGCAACACTTGAATGGTCTCTGAAATTTCTTGCTACTTGGGACCCAACCCTATTCCCAAAAAGTAAGACATGCGTCTCATCATTGTAACCGCATAGGGATTGTTGTAGCTCTCTTCCTCTTTCAACAGTACTTGTACGGCATGCGCCTCGTCAAACTTGAACCCATTTAGGAATACATCCCCATCACCATGTTGGACTTCCAGGAGGGTTGAACCATCTTCCCTTCGGGATTGAATACTGTCTTCCCAGTGAATAGTTAGCACTACCCCATTCTTAATCAATTTTAGCTTCTGGTGAAGGGTAGATGGAACGGCTTGTACATCAAGGTCGTGGAGCCAAGGTCGCCCCAACAACAGATGGAAAGATATTGGGACTTCCAGCACATGGAACTCCATAAGGTTTCCAAAGGTCCGACTGACACAGCGAATGATACTAAGCCCAAGTACATCCCTCCTTGTATTGTCATAAGCCCGAACTCCTTGATTACTTGGCGTGAAATGATCCAGCTTCATTCCCAGGGAGATTACAGTTCTAAATGGGCATACATTCAGTACTAAACCATTGTCAATAAGCGTTACTAGAACCAACTTCTTCAAACACTTGACGGTGATACGCAATGGCTTATTGTAATTTCTTCCTTCTAATGGTAAATGTTTATTCGAGAAAGAAATTACCTTAGGCTCTATAACTAGCAGTATCAACCTGATCAACTACTCGGGAGTTGCGTCTATCGAAACATTGGCCTTATTTAGAACCTTCAACACGGCTTGTCGGTGCCGATGTGAAGCCATCAACAAATCCCAGATGCTGATGTTGGCCTAAGTCTTTTTCAACTACTTTAGTACAGTGTCATCTTCTTCTTCTTGCTCCTTCTCCTTTCCTTTACTGATTGCTTGCCCCTTTCTAATTGAGCTGGCTTAAAATGTCGCCCACTCTTAGTCAGATGTTCTACCCCTTCATCAGAATCCCATAATCTTGTCATTGCATTCTCGATTTTTTTAATCTCGATAACACGCAGAGAACTTTCAAATTCCCACAAGTCATTTAGATTGACACACTCTAATCTTCCTTTTTTATTCCTCTTCTTCTATTGCCCATGTGTTGTTGATGTCATCTAGTACACAGATGTTTTCCCTGATGTAATCCACCTACTGTTCCTAGGCAGCCCATAATTCAATTTATTCATCTTTATCTGACTTTAAGACCTTTTGGACTAACCAGTAAGACTGTATCGACACAAACCACTTCCTAAAAAAGCTGAGGAAGAATAACGCCATCTAGTACATAACCGAATCCATACGATCGTATAGGGTAATCTAATAGCCAATCATCATCCTCATTGTGCTCCTTTCGGTTGCCAACCTGAACCACCATTTGATATCCTTCCCAAGCATTGTCATTTCATTCTTCCATCATGTTCCACCTATTTCCAATCATAATCAACGAGCAAGACAACTGATCCTCAATAGCTGGACCACATGAGCGCAGCAAATACGCTGAACAGAAATACTGGCTAGGATCTTCTAACTGCCCCATATACATACAATTCACCCCGGTCTATTTAGCATGTTTCGACAGTGGATTGGTTGTGATGTTTGGTTTTTGAACAGCCGAGGGGGGGGGGGGGTGAAATGACCTTATTGTTAATTAAATCTTAGATTTGATGACAGAGTCGTAGGCAATTGTCAATCAAGTGTTCATGGCCCTGATGAAACGCACAGTATTAGAAATGGCTGAATGTTGACGGTAGGGGGTTTGGTAATGGCATTGGATCCAAAAGTTTTAGTTGCCCTTTCTAGATAAGTTGATTCAGGGCTGTGGACAATGGTATGTTAAGGGGAGTGAAAACTCTTCTCAGCATCCTTTGCTGTGATGATTGGTTATTTCTAGGTGATGGTGCAGAAGATGAGGAATTTTGTTGTTCAGACTGAGGGTTCAGAAGGTTAACCTTGTTCGAACGAGAAACAAGGTTGGCAAAGGCGGTGGGTTAGCTTTGATTGTTTATGCGGTAAGACCTTCATGGTATCTGACTTAGCTTGAATTTCTTAATATCTCTGAACTAGATCGCGTCTTCAATCTGGACCTCAGCGTCAAACAACTGCTCAAAAGTGGGCTGGCTATGTTATCACTTCAATGGAGACTGTAGGTTTTTAACTACAATCATCACTTGTTCTTTCTCAATTGGCTAATTTTTCATTTTGGCTGCCTTTCCCCTCCACCTGGTTGAAAAGTTCACGAATGACTCTCAGCCCTCCTATCAGGTGGTTCCGAGTTCTCGGGTAGTCATGTCAAGCTGGACATTATAGTTGTACAAACTAACAAAGGCGGTGGCAATGTCTTCCCATGTCCTGGTCTTTGCAACATCTAGGAAGAGAAACTATTTATGTGCTGCCCAAGAGAGTGATCGATAGAACAGTTGGGCCTTTAGCTGATCATCAAATCCTATGAGGAAGAGAGTACCGACGTACATCCGCAGATGAATTTGAGGGTCTTCGGTGCCTTTGAACTTCTCCATCTCTGGCATCTTAAATTGTTCTGGCAGCTCGGCATCCGGGAATAAGCATAAATCGCTTCCATCCAGCATGTATTCTTCCACTCCCTTTGCCTTCCTCAATACTTTTTCACTCCCTTTGTATTCTTTCACTCATTTTGCCTTCCTCAGTACGAACTATCTAGATTGGGTTGTGTTTGCCTCCAATATTGTGACTTTATGAGGAACCCGCAGTGGTACAACAACCGGCAACACTTCCTGTACCTGATTATCTTTCCAAAAGTCTTCTACGTTCTCATTTAGATCATCTTTCTGCTTGTTTACCCCTAGCAAGCGAGCCAGAATTGCCCGAATTTCAGTCTTACATGGGTTCTGAGTCTTTGTCTTCTGTTCAATTGCTCTTTGTATCTCAGTAATTATTGGAGGTGAAATTGCTAAGATCATTATTTTTGTAAACAATTTTTTGTAAAAAAATAACTGGACAGAAAAATGCTGAAATTGGCTCCAGATAAAACTTTTGACGTCAAACGATCAAAATTAAAACTCGTGCAACCAAAGTTAATTTGGAAGAATACCTTTTACCAGTCAAATCTTTAACTATATTTTTGATTTTGAGTTGAAGCTCCCATTGGACCTTCTACTGTATTTCTTTATGCAATTCTCGAATATAGTGTGGGCTATAATCTATCGATAACTCGTACCGGCAGACCTAGATAGTTTTAGTATTAAAGATTAGTTATGAAATTGGTTCAGTCTTTTCACATATTTATAGGACTACAGCAATGACTTGAGGAGTAACTATGAGTTAGGCTTCTAGTGGAACACAGACACGTATCAGCGGTTTTTGCAATTAAGAAAACCTCATAGCTGTATTTGTAATTATGAAAAACTAGCAGCGGCTTCTGTAATTTTCATAAAATACTGAATTACAGTTCACACTACTAAAGAACTATAATTGCACTCTTACCCATAATCTAAAGACCATATAACATGAGCTCCTGTTATTAAATGCTTACCATTTTTTCCATGTTAAGATTTCCGTTACCCATCAATTAAATTTAATTACTGACAATTTAATTTAATCGACATCTTGAAATTTCTTAAACCCTTCTGTTTAACTTATTTAATCGCCGGATAATCGAATCCACCGGCAGAGTTTGGCCTGATAAAAACCTATAAGCTTCTTTAAGGGGGTATCGTCAATCTCGATTTTTCGAGACGTGAATTCCGTCAATAACTAATATCCACCATATAAATAATATCGCTATCCAACTTACTGAAAATATAGACCTATATAAGATCGTACCCTCTAATAAATCAAAGCAACAAATATTAAATATACGCAAATCAATAATTATTTTAGAATTACGAGGATACGCACTATTCATAATAACCTTAGGGTGTGAATTAATTTATATAGTCAGTATAAAATTAATTATCCAAATTATCCTTTTCAATACACACAAACTGTACTGGCACAAAGAGTCAAAATAATAGACGACACTATTATTTGTTCTCCGTAACCAAGGTAGGCCTACTAAAACTCTGTGCCACAGTCGTACCGATGGTATGTCCATTTCCATCTAAACTGTGAACATAAAATTTATATTCTGCAAGAACCTAAAATCTGGTTTTCTGTGTGTAAGCCGTACTCTACATACCAGATTAAATACTATACAGAATATTGAATATCCATGCATAACATTAAAAAAATGATACACATACATTACTCATAAAAATCTCATAAAATGAAAAATTAATTTTATTCAAATATAATTAAATACTAAAAACATGATCTTCAGTATATAAACTCTAACAGTAATTGCCCTCATCAAGGCTGTTAGATTCACTTCATTCTTTACCATTTCGGATGCTCCTGCTGCTCGTTCAGATATTTTGTAGAGTATGCTTGTTTCTAACCTAGCCCAAACACGCACTAGATGCTGTTCCTTTGACTCAATGATCTAAAACCAGCACAACCCAGATAACCCGAAAGAATATAAGCAAATATTAGAAAATTCTCGGACGGATCCCTTATAAAAAATAGCTGAACAACTGACTGTAAGCAGCAAAATAGCAGATTAGCCCAACAAGGCCCGAACCAACAGAAAATTGGAAAGCGTGGCACTCGAAAACCCTGAAAGAGGAACCCAAATGCCATGCTAATGCTAAATAATGGATCAAGAGATAAGGTACTACCAAAGATTCTATGGGGAAAATCGAACAGACTCTGTGAGGAATGAAGATCTAACCTGAAGACAAAGCTAAATCGAAACCTGGACAAAATTCTAAGAAAAGAAGTAAACCTAAATAAAACTGAAAGTACAAAACTAACACCCCAGGTAGAGCCCCAGGGAGAGAGAAAGCTATCCTAAACTTAAAACAAAGATCTCAATGAGAACATAGGCAAAGCCCTAGAAAGAAAATTGAGCTCTTAAAACAGTCTAAGGCTAAAACTAAAAACTCAGGTAAAAACCCAAGTGGGAAACTATTCTAAAACGAACAAAAGCTGAAGGCAAACCCAGGTCTAGCCCCAAGAGAGAAACTATTCTGAGCCAAGTAAACAAACAAAAGGTCCTAAACAAATGTAAACAAAACATACAATGAAACAAAACATTTAATCCTGTCGGCTAAGCACCTAATGGGAAGGTTCAAAGCTGCTATATGCAAAAAAAAGGCCGGTTGGTTCAATCACTCTGGGTACCTTCAGAATAGAGTAAAGAATATACCTCACATGCCTGGTGTGGTAGAGGACATGGCTAAATAGTACGCAATAACTCTTACCTCACCTGTACAAGCGTGCAGCCAAAAGGCTTACTCGTCTTCCCGACATAACCCAAAGACAGTAAACTAACCAGGGTATCGGGTCGACCAAACAGGGGGCTGAGAACAATGCAGATGCATGCAAGAATACAAATGAGAACGGAAAATTAAGAATCAATGATGTTTTCAAGTCTAGCCATCTTATTTGATTTTGTAAACCAGTGCCCAGCGGAGCCGTCAAAAAATACTGTGGCACCAGGATTTAGGGTTTGTTTCAAAACAAAAATAGAAAATGCAAGAGTTAATTTAAAAATCATTTAACACCTTGAAAACCAAAATGTCTCAAAAATCCTTTTTTATTGAAAAATAGAGTCGCCACTTGATTTTTCAGAAAAAATAAAGAAAAATAAAAGTAGGCTACTGATATTTGAAAACGTTAACCAGAGAAAACAAGGGTACAAGGGCTCAGGTTTGAATCGGGAAGGTGTTAGGTACCCCGTTCGCCCAACTGTAAAGTTGGCCTCTACTAATCATCATTGGTTTTTTAATTTTGTTTCTCAAATACATGTAAATACAGAAAATAGGGGCAAAGAGAGAACATCTAAGTTTAAATAATGAAAATACATAGCATAGGTGTATAGAAGGCCAAATAAAGTATAAAAAGAAATCCTAGATCCTAAGGCATGTAAATTCTAATTAAAGGATACATGGAGCAAACCGCATGTAATATACAAAATATTAGGTCATTTTGGTGAAACTAACAAATCCTAATCATATCAAAATTAAACTAAGCATGACATGGATTTAAATGAAAGAAAAATAAGCCTAAGGATTTCTAAGTTTTAAACATGCTGATTAATATTACAAATCACATACTGAACAGAATATTGTAAAAGCATAATTGAGTTACTGGAACAGAATTAAGATACTGAAAATAACAAAAGTATGAGGCCGTAATATACAAATGTTGCAGTCGCTAGGAATCTGAAATGTAAGTGTACGGGCGCAACATTGAATGTTGCGACCATAAGGATGTTAGTGCCACAGTGTCATGACCGTAACAATGAAAGTTGCGACGGTACGATTTTTAGGCACTGTTTTGCTAAATCTTAATGGACAGTGTGTTGGTGTACTAGTATTGTAAGACCCTGCTCATGTAAGGCACCAAACTTATACAAAGGGATGTGATCCCGCCGCAGACCAGCGGGCAAAGAGAAAGACAAGGAATAAAGATATTAAGAGACCAAATAAGAACTTCTAAGCAATCACAACACCTTAATGTCAAAAGACGTATACATGAGTCACTAGGGATTCACCATCCCAATGGCATACATTACTTCTAAAATATTAAAAACCTCCAGGATCTTATACATGAAGCTCTGCCAAAATTAAAAACTAAACAAAAGAAAACTGAATCAAAACAATTCCCAACACTAGAACCAAAACTACTCAACGATGCTTGTGGTGGACCAACTCCTAGCCCTTCCTGATACCTGCAACCATAGAGGTTATAAGAGAGCGCACTTAGCATCATCATGAACAAAAAAGACAGTTACTTAGTTAAGGATAACTGAAAACTCTTTCTAAAAATAGTTTATCACATTTTTTATGAAAATATAGAAACTAATGCATTTCCTTGAACATGAAAATATCACAAATTATACCAAACCTTCTCAGTATTGCAAACAGAAATATGTTCCTAGCTCAACTACCACAAATTTAAAATGCATGACCACTTTCTCAAATCTAGACTCAAACCCCAATAATGTCCAAGTGGTCGTCAACCTCATGACCAGGAGTTTCGTTGGTACTGTAACCTCAATTCTCAATGCACGGATAGCAACGTGATGGAATGAGGGCCACTCTCCACCAAGCGCGAGTGGTATATGCTAAAACCTGGGACACAACCCATAGTTGGGTAACCTCCCTCATAACTGGATATAAAGGGCCAAAAATCCTTGTAACTTGAAACTTTAGAACAACCACACAACATTATGTTGGAAATGTATACTGAAAAGTCATGCTTTTTATGTATTTTATTCTGGATCCCTGGCATATTAATGAGAAACATTTTGAGTTGGTTTTGCATTTATGGTTTCATATTTATATTTGTGAGGTATGAATGCATAATCCATATACTTTGTCCAGTATTTGACTTGGTGCGTGCTACAAGGAAGATCGGGTCAAAGGCTCTGACAAATTATACAGGTAGGCTCACAATCGCAATGGACCCAAACATTCCACTGGTACGATTGTAATACATTGTTATAGTAGCTGGTTTTGGTTAGGTTGAACAGATCGAATTCAGGTTTTAGGAATTCGATGTTCAAGCTCGATGTGTTAGTACACCTGGAGTGTATTGAGCGGGATCAACAGGATGATCGATTCTATACTGACTATATGAATTTGATCCACATTTCGTATTATCATGTATTGCATGAACTGTTAATCTTGAAAAGATTGATTAATTGTGTCTAGCTAATGTACAGTACTTTGAGTCGTCAATAGTTGAGATTTTCTCCATGAGATCAACAATACCGATGAGTTGGGTACTGGCATTATTTGTCCGATGATTGATAATTAGCTGACGAAAATCACGTCCGATTTAGGTTGAGAAGTTTCTCCTCGTGTGCTTTGCTTATAGGTTTGATTATACTAAATCTGTACAGTGGATCTTCGGATCCGGCATTTCAAAAGGATCTAGTTCGGGAACAGAGTTAGGGATATTCGATTTTCTCGTACGGTTAGCCCGAGTCTTATACTTTCTCGTGATCCCTCACGTAACCCATTATACGCACGGATATTTTTCTTATTGGTGTCGGTAATTATTTAATTTTATTAGAATGTTGATTTTGTCGCCGGGGATATTTAGGGATTAAATTAAATAATGAGGGGTGTTTTAGGTTTTTAGCACACCTATGGATTGCTCCATAGGTGGCCGGCCCTAATTTAGGGGATGGAATTTGTTTTTATTACGTATATATATCTCTTGCTATTTTTTTTTATGTAGGAAGAGATATAGGTTCCATACATATCTTAAATGATATATTGTATATATCATTAAGAGGCACAAAAAACTAACCCTAATCCTTTCTAGCCGCCGCCCGCTCTCTCTTTTTTGGCAAATCATTTTTGCCTTTTGGAGAGAAGTGTGAGAAGAAATCGAAGAGGAGAATAAAATTTTGATCAGAATCGGTGCCCACACACCGTGATCGTCGTAGTGCATCCGGGACATACGTGAGCAGGTTACAAGATTGTCTTCAACGTATTCGAGACTTATTGAAATTTTTCGACAAGTTTCATAAAGGTATAATGTTATTAAGATTAATATTGTTCTCGATTTTCATGAAAAATGCATACGTCATTTTTTACGGTCACGACGTCAGTTCAAAATTTTTTTTTTCTCGCTCCAACAGTGGTATCAGAGCCGTGGTTGCATTTTTCATGAAAAACCATTGTGCTAACCTTTGTTTTGCAGCATGTGTCGTTATGATCCGGTTAAATGCAAGTATGTATGTACGCATGGTTTATATCGTTTTTTTAAATCATTTATCTCGACGGTTTTGATTCGAGATTAGATCGATTGTACGCCTCCTACGTGGGGTATAGGTTTTTGACGGTGTAATATATTATTTTATTTTTTTTAGATCAATATTGTAATCAGATCACGCAAAACGAGGAACGAAAACGATAAAAGAAGGAAAAGGCGGCGGCGGCATGGCCTGTTTGGCAGAACAGTGGCACCATTTTCGGGGCTCGTTTTCGGTGCTTTTGGCAACCTTTTTCGACGCGATTTTTTTGCTGAAATTAAGGTTATCCGTTGGTTGTTCGATGGTGGTTCGGTGGCGGTTCGATGGTGACGGCAAGGCGGTCAAAACGGAGGCCAAACGGAGGTGCTGAATTTTGGCCACTACAAAAATTTTGGCCATTTGAGGATTTTTTTGGGACACTTCGACATCGTATTTTGACGTAATTTTTTTTGGAGGTCAAGACCTCGATGTGCTCTACCTACCATAATTTTTTGGGGGGTTCAAAAGTGGCGGGAAGGCAATCAAACAACGGCTGGAAACAGGCGGCGCAGCGCTGCCTGCACAGTAGAATTTTTGGTAATTTAAGAGGCTATTTGGGCTTCTTTTCAGCATTTTTTCGGCGTTCCAGTGGTTGTACGGGGCTGTGACGGTGGTCTGGAGGCTGAGAAAAAGTTTCGGGTCTTTAACGGCCCGTTTAGGGTTTCAAAACCCTAAGCGTTTAATCTTTAATTCGAGACCGTCGGATTAAAACATTTGACGGATGGATCGGATCATAACGACTTAATTAATATTTATTTTGTCGTTAGTTAATTATTTATTTATTTATTTTATTTATTTGCGTGGATGGATTTTATTTTATTTATTTTTCCTTTTATACATGATTTTAATTATCAAAAGTATATTAGGAAAAATAGTTTTTATAAAATAAATAATCATAGAAATTTTTTAAAATGGGAAAATAAATAGATAATTATTTATTTAATTTTTGTGTTAAAATTAATTAAGGTTTTTTAATTAAAACCCGGGTAATTA
>JAOTRH010040566.1:0-20230 GCA_034768845.1 Heliamphora exappendiculata
GTTGATGGATTGGATCATTTTATACATGTGTTGTATAAATGCTTTGTGGGTTTTTAAATGTTATCCATAGATGTACCATAACACAGTGTGTGTGGTTGCATGTGAGCCTGTAGTGCTCCTCGGTGAAAGTCCAAAAATGTGCGCAGCGTAGGTGCTCTGTACCTTCGAGTTAATCCCTGTAAATTGAGTCGGTTGCCTCCGTGAATGGCGATATGTGGGTTCTCTGGACCCTCGGGTTTCATGCCCGTAAATTGTGTCGGTTGCCTCCGTTAATGGCGTTGTTGTTGTAACTCCGTACAGAACTTGTCATTACCAAGCCAGTCTATGTGACTTGGGTCTAGGGTAATGGGTATGAGTCTATAGTTGTTACATTTGTCTGTGTGACAGAGTCGGTAGATAGGATTTCATTTACATCTTTCTCCTCAGCTGTGTGACCTGAGTGGAGATTACTGTTTTATTACTGTTTTTTCTTAACTGTGGCATGATATCTGTTAGGATGATATGCATAGTTTGAAGGATGAAAACTTGTGATTTTGAGATGGAAAACTTTTTTGGCTCCAGTGGTTGAGCTTGTATGCTTATAATTGCATAGTCTGCTTTACAATTTTATTGTCTTTTTCTATTGGGCTTCGGCTCACGGTGTGGAATTTTGCTGTACAACATTTTAAGTGAGCATGAGGAGTTGACCTAGTTGTATAGGTGGTGAAAGACTTGCTGTAATTTTTCCTTTGTTTGTACATGTACTTTTACATGTAACGCTTGTGATGGCGGATTTTGTACGCCTTTGGGCGATATGCTTATTCATGTATGAGATGCATGTTTTCAGTTTATGAGAGTTGAACTGTGGCGATTTTATCCAAATGATGTATATTTTGGAGTTGGAGGCCTTCCAACTGCAAATCTTATTTTATCAAACTGTTTTTTGGGTGGGCTTTTGCGTGACCCTGATGTTGGGGCGTGACAACTTGGTATCAGAGCTCTAGATTCGAATACCTATGAGCCGTAGAAAAGAGGGTACATCATCTTGTGAGGATGTATGTGTGCATGATTGCATGTGTTACAGCGTTTTCCTAACATAAGCATGATAGCATGTTCAACAAGATGATTGTGTACACGTGGGTATGGAGGTTGGGCATTAGAATTGATTAGTCTTGCTTTTGGGCATTTGGATTCACATACTTGGGAGCTATGTTAGAGACGCGTTTCACATATATGATTTCTAGTAAGGAATCTTAGTAGGTTGTTCAGAATGACGAGTCTTTCTTGTTGGTTCTCCTCGGTATGTGAGATGTGATGATATGATATTAAGTGGCTATGTGTTAGCATGCTTGTCTGTCTTTTACATTAGCAATAACATGTTGTATGAATGCTTATCCTATTATGTTGCTTTCGTATAGAGTTATGTCCACGTAGGGAGGACGAGGCCGAAGTCAAGGCCGTGGCCGTGGTTCTGGCCGAAGGGACGTTCCAATCCCAGATATTGGGGATGCTAATGCACCCCAAGGACCTGCTGATAGAGATCTATTGCGTGAGATGGTCGGCTCCATTCGATAATTGGCTGAGGCCTCTAGGGGGAGAGAGACCATACCTTAGTCGAGGGCGACGGTCGCGATGCGTGAGTTCCACCGTCTGGACCCTCCTACCTTTTTTGGGAATTCCAATCCCACGGTGGCCACTGAGTGGCTAGAGCTGGTTACCAAGATCCTTGATACTCTATAGATAGAGGAGGAGGATATGCGGGTTTCATTTGTTGCCTTCCAACTGAGGGGGAGTGCGCATATGTGGTGGAAGTTTGTCAGGACTACAGTTGCGGGCACTTGGGAGGCATTCACGAAGGTATTTTTGGAGAAATACTTTCCAGCGACTCTAAGGAATCGCTATAGAGAGGACTTCCTATTTCTAACGCAGGGGACGATATCTGTGGTTGAGTATGAGCCTGAGTTTACTAGCCTATGCAGATTTGCATAGGAGATTGTACCTACTGATGAGTTCCGTGCGAAGCGGTTCAAGAGGGGTTTGAGACCTGCTATCCGAGATAGAGTGTTCGCACTCATGCTGCAGGATTTTACAAAGTTAATGGAGATCGCCATGAAGGTGGAGGATACTCTGAATGAGACGCGTCGAGACAGAGACAGTCGGGGAGAGTAAGGTGGGGGACGCACATAGGATCAAGGGCGCAGGGAGAACAAGCGTCGACGGACATCTGGTCCAAGTTCCTATCCAGTGGAGTCGTATCAGCCACTGCCTTCTACATCCACGACTCCCATAGCCTCAACGGGACGATCTAATCAGAGAGAGCTTGTTTGTTATAGATGCAGACGACCAGGGCATCGTGCGGCAGAGTGCCGGAGTCTAGTGCATGTTCAGGCACAGTCACAATCACAGACGCGGGAGAGGGAGCATGTGGTATGTTTTGAGTGTGGTCAGTCTGGGCACCTCCGGAGGGACTGCCCCAGAGGAAGGAGCATTCAGAGCATAGTGGAAGCACCAGATATTCGATCAGGCCAGGAGAGACAGATGTATTCACAGCCTAGAGCTCAGACGTCCCGTTTTGCAGAGGGAGGAGCTTCAGTACGATCGGGTCGACAGTTTACAGTTCAAAGCCACAGTGGACTGGCCAGAGCGTATGTTTTTATAGATCCCAATTCTTCCAGAGCATCGGTCGAGCCCGATGCTACTGCTACCACCTCCATGATCAGAGGTACTCTTCTAGTCTTCAGATCATGGGCCAATGTTCTTATCGGCACTGGAGCATCACATTCGTTTATATCTTCTATGTTTGCATCTACATTGGGGTTGTAAATGGATTGGTTGGGTAGTACCTTGAGTGTAGAGACTCCAGTCAGTGGGAGTGTGACATTGAGTCTTGTTTGTAGATCCTATGTATCGGAGGTTGCCAGTTGTTGTTTAGAGTTTGACCTTATCATTCTGGACATGACGATGCTCGATGTCATCTTGGGGATGGATTGGCTGATCACTTATCGTACCTTTATCGATTGCGATCGACGGAGGGTAATGATTTGCACACCGACGGGAGATTGTTTCTATTTTGTGGGAAATTGGGATGAGGGTTTGATGTCTTTGCCCAGTGTTGTGCAGAACTAGGGTAACCTGGGTTTCCTCTTTGCAGCTCTCATGTTAGATGAGGAGGTTGAGGTTCGATGAGAGTTACCTCTGATGGTGTGCGACTATCCGAAAGTCTTTCCTGATGATCTGTTTGAGTTGCTACTGAGCCATGAGGTAGAGTTCTCTATTGATCTAGTCTCCTGAGCTGCTCCCATATCTATGCTGTCCTATCATTTTGCACCAGCTGAGTTGCGTGAACTCAAGGTGCAGTTGCAAGAGTTACTTGATGGGGGGTTTATATACCTGAGTACTTCGCCGTGGGGAGCATCAGCTCTTTTTACTAAGAAGAAGGATGGATTGTTGTGTTTGTGTATCGACTACTAGAAGTTGAATCAGGTGATAGTGAAGAACAAATATCCGATGCTGAGGATAGATGATTTATTTGATCAGCTAAAAGGTTCGAGCTGCTTCTCGAAGATAGACTTGAGATCAGGATATCACCAGTTGAGGATCAGGGACAAGGACATAGCGAAGACTGCTTTTCGAACTCGCTATGGTCACTACAAGTTTCTAGTTATGCCGTTCGGTCTGACGAACGCTCCTGCTACGTTCATGGGTTTGATGAACCGAATTTCTCAGCCTTACCTGGACTGTTTTTGTGGTGGTGTTTGTGGATGATATACTGATATATTCACCCACTAGAGAGGCACACGAGGATCACTTGCTGATCATTCTATAGCTTCTGAGAGAACATCGCTTGTATGCAAAGTTCGAGAAGTGCAAGTTCTGGATGCCTGAGGTGAGGTTTTTGGGACACATGGTGTCGACAGACGAGGTAGCAGTGGATTCGTTAAAGACTGATGTTGTGACCGGTTGGGACCAACCGAAGAGTTTCTTTGAGATACGTAGTTTTCTAGGTTTACCCGAATACTATCGATGGTTTGTGAAGGACTTTACGAGAAATACTGCACTGATGACGCGTCTGACACGGAAGAGAGTTGTGCTTGCTTGGAGTGAGTCCTGTGAGTCAGCATTTCAGGAGCTGAAGAAGAGATTGACTAGCGCACCAGTGTTGATTATCCCAGAGTGAGGCTTGGGTTATACTGTGTATTGTGATGCTTCACATGATGGTCTTGGATGTGTTTTAATGTAGGGAGGTAAGGTTGTTGCCTATGGTTCTCAGCAGTTGAAGACGCATGAGAAGAACTATTCTACACACGACTTGGAGTTAGCAGCCATGGTCTTTGCCTTGAAGACGTGGCGTCACTATCTTTATGGTGAGCATTTCGAGGTATTCTCCGATCACAAGAGTTTGAAATACTTATTTTTACAGAAGGACCTAAACTTGCACCAGCGACGATGGATGGAGTTGTTAGAGGACTATGACTTTGACTTGTAGTATCATTCAGGGAAGGCCAATGTTGTGGCTGACGCTCTTAGCAGGAGATCTCATGGGTCGTTAGCTTCTGTGGCTATAAGCCAGTGGGAGATGCTTGGAGAGTTTGATCTTTACCTCAGGGAGACCGCGACGGGTGCTATGTTGTTCTCTGTAGTTTCACGACCTGCTTTGATAGCACGTGTGCTAGAGGTCCAACAGACGGACTAGGAGGCTCAGATGATACGAGATCGTGTTGCTAGCGGAGAGGATACCGCGGGATGGATTGTAGGTTCTGATCAGAGTTTGAGGTTAGCTGGGAGGTTATTTAAGCCAGAGTCATGCCAAACAGATTTACTACGTGAGTGTCATCATTCTCGTCTTGCCGTGCATCCTAGAGGCACGAAGATGTATCATGACCTACGTCGTTAGTTTGGTTGGACAGGAATGAAGAGAGATATGATCCAGTTTGTTTCTCGGTGCCTTACCTGTCATAAGGTAAAGGCAGAACATCAGAGACCGACAAGATTGTTACAATCGTTGCCTATATCAGAGTGGAAGTGGGAGCATGTCACGATGGACTTTGTGTCAGGACTTCCTCAGTCACCTAGGGGACATGCCGCCCTATGGGTTGTGGCTGATAGGTTGATGAAGCCTGCACACTTTCTCCCCATCTGAGTGAGAGATTTGGTGGATAGACTGAGTCGCTTGTACGCCAGAGAGATAGTCCAATTGCATGGAGTGCCAGCGTCTATTGTTTCTAACAGGGATTCGCACTTTTGGCAGAGTCTGCAGGAGGCCTTGTGGATGAACTTGATGTTCAGTACTGCTTTTCACCCCCAGAAGGATGGCCAGTCAGAGAGTACTATATAGATTTTGGAGGATATGTTGAGGGCTTGTGTCCTTGATTTCAGAAGTTCATGGGAGGATCATCTACCGTTGGCAAAGTTTGCATACAACAACAGCTATCACTCAAGTATTAAGATAGCACCGTATGAGGCTTTGTATGGTAGACCGTGTAGATCACCCGTGTGTTGGACATATGTGGGAGAGACAACAGTCTTGGGACCCGACATGGTACGGGAGACAACATAAAAGGTTACAGTGATTCGCCAGCGCCTACTGACAGCGCAGAGCCGTCAGAAGAGTTATGCAGATTAGAGGAGACGACCGTTAGAGTTTGCAGTGGGAGATCATGTGTTCTTGAAGGTCTCGCCACGTAGAGGTTTGATGAGATTTGGTCGTAGCGGAAAGCTATCACCGTGTTTCATTGGACCGTTTGAGATCCTTGACAGGATTGGAGAGGTTGCTTACCATTTGGCGTTGCCACCTCAGTTAGCATCGGTGCATAACGTGTTCCACATTTCTATGCTTTAGAGATACGAGCCTGATCCTTTGCATGTGTTAGATTGGGTTGAGCTACAGGTTGATGAGGATGTCACCTATAAGGAATGTCCAGTGTAGATTCTTGATACAAAGGAACAGGTGTTGTGGGGGAGAACAATTGCTTATGTCAAGGTCTTATGGCTTCATCACGGGGTTGAGGAAGCGACATGGGAGCTCGAGTCTGGAACGCGTGCTAGATACCCATACCTGTTTACCTTGTGACCTTGTTGCAAATCTCGGGAGCGAAATTCCTTAAGGGGGGAGAGTTGTGAGACCCTAACTCTTATCTTTTAGGTCATTTATATATTTGATGTGTTTCCTTCAGTATATGAATAGCATCGATGCATGGTTTATGTTTTACAGTTGTAGAACATGTATAAATGTGTTACACGTTTTTCAGGATTTAGTAGAGGCTTGTTTGGACCTTAAAAACCTATTTTTGCCTTGGAAACGTCGAAAAGACCTCTGCCCAATCGTTTGGTCAATTGAGTTGCTCGGTTCAGTTGACTGAACTGAGTTTTTTGGGTTCGGTCGACCGAACTCAGGGGTTCGGTCGACTGGACAGTGTAAATTTTTTGGTTTTCTATAAATAGGGTAGTGGCGGAACTTTTGAGATAAAACCTTTATTTTAGGCTAAGAAACTCCTTTTTCTCTGCCTTCTCTCTAGCTTTGAGGGCTCGAGGCTTAGTTTTGTGTACGATCCTTCGTGGATCCTTGTTGTCGGGGTCGAGGTCTTCGCATCCATCCGGACGGATTCTCGTTCTGATGCCGTTTAGTTTTGAGACGTCGAGTTCTTGACTCTCCGATGGAGAATTCTAGACCCTACTTCTGTATAAGGGCATTATATGTAAATATACGTATTTTCACTAAGTAAAAAATACACCAAATGCTGTTTTCATGTTTAAACTTTGGTTTTTGGGTAAAAGTGAATTTTTCTGCCTTTCTCGGTTTATTTCATGATATGGGTATGTTAATGTCCGTAGTTTTCAAAAGGAGGTTTGAAAACGAGGTATTTTGTGAAAATGGTGAAAAATATATTTTTGGAGGTTTTGAGCTAACTCTTGGGGTTGAGTTTCACATTTTAAATGTTTTGCTGGAAAAGGGCTTTTGATCTCCATGGTTGATGGATTGGATCATTTTATACATGCGTTGTATAAATGCTTTGTGGGTTCTTAAATGTTATCCATAGATGTACCGTAACACAGTGTGTGTGGTTGTATGTGGGCCTGTAGTGCTCCTCGGTGAAAGTCCGAAAGCGTGCGCAGCATAGGTGCTCTGTACTTTCTGATTAATCCCCGTAAATTGAGTCGGTTGCCTCCATGAATGGCGATGTGTGGGTGCTTTGGACCCTCGGGTTTCATGCCCGTAAATTGAGTCGGTTGCCTCCGTTAATGGCATTGTTGTTGTAACTCCGTATAGAACTTGTCATTACTAAATCAGTATGTGTGACTTGGGACTAGGGTAATGGGTAGGAGTCTATAGTTGTTATCTTTTTCTGTGTAACAGAGTCGGTACATAGGATTTTATTTACGTCTTTCTCCTCAGCTGTGTGACATGAGTGGAGATTACTGTTTTATTATTGTTTTTCCTTAACTGTGGCATGATATCTGTTAGGATGGTATGCATAGTTTGAAGGATAAAAACTTGTGATTTTGAGATGGAAAACTTCTTTGGCTCCGGTGGTTGAGCCTATATGTTTATAATTGCATAGTCTGCTTTACAGTTTTATTGTCTTTTCCTATTAGGCTTCGGCTCATGGTGTGGAATTTTGCTGTACAACCTTTTTAGGTGAGCATGATGAGTTGACATAGTTGCAGAGGTGGTGGAAGACTTGCTGTAATTTTTCCTTTGTTTGTATATGTACTTTTGCATGTAACGCCTATGATGGCGGGTTTTGTACGCCTTTGGGCGATATGCTTATTCATGTATGAGGTGCATGTTTTCAGTTTATGAGAGTTGAACTGTGGCGATTTTATCCAAATGATGTATATTTTTGAGTTGGGGGCCTTCCAACCGCAAATCTTATTTTATCAAACTGTCTTTTGGGTGGGCTTTCGCGTGACCCTGATGTTAGGGCGTGACAGCATCTGTAACCGGCAAGTGAGTCAAAACCCATCAAAGATTTCTTTCTTTATCTTCCTTTCTTTATTTTGAATTTTCCCAACTGATTTTTTTTCCTTTTTCCTTTTAAGCAAGCTCATTCAAGTCATTCAAGTTTGAACAAAAGTAACTTATTCATTAAAAAGAAACCAAATCCATTTTAACATTCCCAATGATCTCATTTCAAAATCCTCCAAAACTTGCTAACTATGCGTTCAACGTTTAAACAATATATCTAGATACAGGAATTGAAAAGCAATACATAAATTAAAATCAACTAAGAAAAAAGTTAAACTTTCCTTTCTCCCGTTACGAGTTTTTTCATGCATTCAAGTATCACCTAAAATTTTATAAACGTCCATTAGCAATGCTAATATAAATTCAATGATAGCTGAATTATTAATCGTTACATAGTGTTAGAATGATATATTTCAAATGGTTAGCTAGAATTCAATCCTCATAACCACCTGACCGTGGCTCCACCCTTATTACCTCGTCTCGCTGGTACACTTAACGTCCTCTAGTGACCAGGACATCGTTTAACTGATTATTTTTTCATGCATAATTTTCATTCGTTTTCATTCAATCACTAAAATTCATTATTCGTTCTTTAACAGTACATCGTATCAAACATTCACATAGAACAAAAACTAATTCAGAGATCAAAGACTGACCTAATCTAACAGAATTTGATTTCAATTGTCGCTGGATTCCAATTCTAGTAACATGTTAAAATTGCAATCAAATAGTATTCCACGTTTTGATTTAATTCTTCTATTTTTATAACTCTATATTTATTTTTATAAGACCTTTATTAATTATTATAAGAAAAAATTATAAAAATCCCAATCATTAAAGATGTACCCAAAAATTTAATTCTATTTATTTCATAAAACTAGTTCAAAAACATGTAAAAATATTAGTTTTGGCTCTAAGATTCAATTTTATTTAATTTAAATTGTTAAATTCATAGCATGTAAAAACATATTAGTTTTAAATAAAAACTCTCTAAATTTTGCTATTGCATTTTGTCTTTATAAAATATTCTATTTTTATAAGATATACCAAAAATACTTAATTAGGTTAATTATTCAAAATTCTATTCTTTACTTAAACTTTAAAATTTTAAATGCTCAAGCTTCCAGATTTGATTTCATTTTTATAAAACTAGTTAATTATGTAAAAATATTGATTTTTAATAAAATAAACTTTCTTAACTTTGTTATTAAATTTTTGTCCTTATAAAAATATATATTTTTTATAAAGTATTTATTTTTTATTAACTAATACAATATATAATTTAGCTATCATATTCATTTTATTAAAATTCTAACTTATTAAAACTAAAATAATAAAAACACTTATTTTTATGTTATTTAAAATATTTAAACTTATATTTCTAGAATTTGATTTGTATAAAAAAAACAAATTAAAGCACATAATATATAAATTTTTACTATAAACTTTTTAGTTTTAATCTTTTAACTTTTAAAATTCTACTTTTTATTAAACTAATAAAAACAAAAACAAAACTACAGAAACTAAAAACTCCAACAACCACTACCAGAGGAACAAGAAATGCAACTTATCCATTAACAGGAGCTAACACAGTGCGTTGGTTGGTCTACGACGCGTTTTTCCGTCGAACTCGGGGATGTTTGTTCGGACAACCCGGATGTTGATTTTGACGGCGTTCATGGTTATGAATAGGCGGCGTGTTTGACGGCGTTCATGGTTATGAATAGGCGGCGTGAGATGAATCTAACCAAATTTATCGCAGTTGAAAGGGAGGTCCCAAGTGACGGATGTGATGGTCCAAACATAGCCATAAAAAAAAAAACTGTTTTGTTTTTAATAAAATTTATAAAATAATAATTTTCTTGTTCGGGCTCATGGGAGCAATTTATTGCTATTGGACCCATTCGCTAGCGGTGCTAGGGCATCAAAAAGGGTCATAGTCACCGGTAACAATGGGTGGTTGCCATGGACTGTGGCGGCACTGTGCAACAATAAACTGGTGATTGTGTTCATGATGAGTTGGTGGTTCTGGTGATTCTGGCGGTGGTGTGTGGTGGTTCTGGTGATGGTGGGTGGTGATTTTGGTGGTGGGTGGTGGTTCGGGTGATAGTGATAACTACAAAAGAGAGAGAGAGAGAGAAAAAACGTTACCGAAAGAGATAGGGAGGTTGCTGCCAGAGGCGGCGAGGTTGCCGGTGATGGTGGTGAGCGAAGGCAGAGGCAGCTGGCTGGCAGTGGCCAGCGGCGTGGGTGGGGCGTCAAGGGGTGCGGCGGTGCGGCTGGGTTCTCTCTTCTGTTTTTTTCCGTTCTTTCTTTTTTTTCTTCTTCTTTGTTTAACTTAATCTCCTGAGATAAAACTAACTAACCCATGTAACATATATATATATATATATATATATATATATATATATATACTCTGATATGGGAATATGTGACTCAGCTTAAATAGGTTTTTTAAGTTTAGATTAAATAGGTTTTTAAAGCACCGGTTACAACTTTTGATTTTAAGACCTTTTAATAAATTTTATAATTGCATTAAATATATTATAATTAAATAATAATAATAATTATATATATATATATATATGTATATATGAGAAGTTTTAGCAGCTCAGTAATTTCATGTATTTTTATAAAGCTTCTCACCAAGGTGGGCTGCGGTTCGAGTCTTCCTCCTCCTCCCCTTCCCTCTCCTTCCCGCTATTCCTGTACTCCTAATTAAAAAAAATATATATGTATATATATACTTGTATATATATTTTTGTGTTATTATTATTTTTAAAGGAGTATAATAAAGTATCATGATTTTTTTATTTAATTTGTAACTGTCATAATTGACAATTTATTAGGGCAATTAGTATTATATTTATTTATTTATTTACTTTAATTAATTGTTTTACTTTTTTTTTTCTTTCCTTCCTTCCGTTAACCTGTGTAAGGCTTCGATTTCTAATAATAAAAAACTCCACAAAAACTTAAACAAAAACAAATTTTTTTTTGTAAAATAATTAACAAAATAAGTAATTTTAAATCAAAAAGGGTACCCCCAAACATTTCCAATCAAAAACCTCATTTAAAAACAAATTCAATTTTTCCACACGGGGTTGTCCGCTCGAGCGGACTCTCCACCGCTCGAGGGGTGAGGCACTCAAGAGATTTTCAAGCTAAAACCAGAAAATCCTTCTAAATCTTATAAACATACCAAAAATTTCATTTTTGAATTAGAGTTCGAACAAACAAAACATATGGGAAAAAAAAGTTTGTTTCATAAAGAGATTACTCTTTCGACTCGTAAAGAATATAATAAGGTGTCGAAACCCAAAGGCAAACATCCAAGCATATGAAAATAGAAAAAAAAAAACAATAAACCCAAAGTTTCTCTCATGAATCATACAAGATGCATGCATTGAAATAATCGCCCTAAGGCTTACAGTATAAGTTATCTGCTCCCAAAACATTATGCATCCGAAACATGGTTCAAGCAAAAGGAAAACTAAGAAAAGTCTTCCGCCATCTCTAACTTCTCTAGATCATCCCACGTGATCATGTGTACCTGAAAAAAGGTTTTCAAATCCCACACCGTGAGCCGAGACTTAATAGGAAACAGACTAATATGAAATAAAAGCAAAACATGCTATCACTAATATAATAATAATATTCCGACTCGCATTAACCTCAAAGACAGTTTTGTACCAACCACAATAATTCACATGCAATACATGCATTTTCATGGGCTCTTACCGTAGGACAATGATCTATCATCCATTATGGAAATCTTTACAGGTTTTCACCGCATGAAGAATATTCAACCCCTCATTATGCAAATCTTCACGGGCTTTCATTGCAAGACGAATAATCACCCCTCATTATGCATGAACCGATCAAATTTGCATGCACACATGGTCATGTACAAACATCAAAAACATATATCAACGTCATCTATTTAACCATGGACACCAACCAACGTTAAAACAAGGTTCAACCCCAAGGGTTAACTCCAAACCTCCAAGATTAGGTTTTCGCAAACATATATATAAATTCTTCCAATTTTCGAAACTCATTTTTTCAAAAATAGCATGAACACATACGTCTCCTAAAGTCGTAATAAATCATAAAAGCGCACAATATACTTTCTAGCCACCCAAACACGACTTAAACACGAAATTCAATATTTAATGCATTTTAAAATAGTAGAAAAGCATAAAACTTCACATAGCACCCCTTTAAGATAAGATAGTCTAGAATCCTACCTTAGTGAGTTAAAACTCGAAGCTTTGAACCCCAGCGAGAAATCAAAGTTTCCAAAACGCAATTTCGTTCAGATGAATGCAAAGCTCACGACGAGGATATCGAGAATCGACTATCCAAACGCCAAAATCCAAACCCGAACCAAGCCTAAAGCTAGAGAGAAGGCAAAGGTTTCAAGTGCTCTTGGTGGAGAGAGAGAAACTTGTAAATGAAGTTTTAGTTTTAAAACTAAGGCATGGGTTCTAACATAAATATCTCGCGACCGGTTGTTCGCTCGAGTGAACAAGGCTCTGCTCGAGCAATCCCCTATTAACTCAACTCTCGGCCACCCACCCGCTTGAGTGAATAGAGATTTGCTCGAGTGGCTCCACTCTAAGCCACCAGTTCACTCGAGCTAATAGAGCACCGTTCGAGCAATCATCGCTAAGTGAAAATCGAACAAAAGAAGCTGGACCAAACCCACGCATGTATGAAACATATAAAAACATGCTGTTCTGTAACGATTAAAACAATCGCCAACACATTGTATAAATGTTATGAAAGTAAAACGGAACCGGGTCTCACAACTCTCCTCCCTTAAGGGAATTTCACTCACAAAATTCACTACAAGGTCACAAAGCAAACAACTCCAGATATCTAGCACGAGCATCGGACTCAAGCTCCCATGCCGCTTCCTCGACCCCGTGATAAAGCCACAGAACCTTAACATAAGCAATGGTCCTCCCTCTCAACACTTGCTCCCTTATGTCCACGATCTTCACGGGTTGCTCCTCATAAGTAACATCCTCATCCACTCGTAACTTAGCCCAATCCAACACATATGACAGGACAGGCTCGTACTTTCGAAGCATGAAAATATGAAACACGTTGTGCACAGATGCTAACTGAGGAGGTAAAACCAGACCGTATACCACATTTCCAATCATCTCAAGGATCTCGAATGGCCCAATAAAATGCGGTGACAGCTTCCCGCTACGGCCAAATCTCTTCAAACCTAGGTGTGGCGAGACTTTCAGAAACACGTGATCCCCATCTCAAACTCCAAAGGCCTTCTCCTCTAATTAGTGTAGTTCTTCTAACGACTTTGGGCTGTCATCAAACGTTGGCGAATCATCGAGATCTTCTCTATTGTTTCCCGTACCAAGTTAGGTCCCAAAACTACTACTTCTCTAACCTCGATCCAATACACCGGAGATCTACACAGCCTACCATACAAAGCCTCAAAATGTGCCATCTCAATACTGGACTGATAACTGTTGTTATACGGAAAATCTGCCAATAGTAAGTGATCTTTTCAAAAATCTCAAAAATTAAGCACACAAGCTCTCAACATATCCTCCAAGATCTATATAGTTCGCTCAGACTAACCGTATGTCTGAGGATGAAAAGAAGTACTAAACCATAGATCTGTTCCCAATGCTACGTAAAGACTCTACTAAAAGTGCAAGGTAAAGCGCGGGTCTCGATCCGAAACAATAGATACAGGCACCCCATGTAATCTAATAATCTCACTGACGTATAGTCCACTAACTTGTCCACGAAGTCCTTCACCTGATTAGAAAGAAAATGC
This sequence comes from Heliamphora exappendiculata, assembly GCA_034768845.1. Lineage (NCBI taxonomy): Eukaryota > Viridiplantae > Streptophyta > Magnoliopsida > Ericales > Sarraceniaceae > Heliamphora > Heliamphora exappendiculata. Next base: position 13,764 of record JAOTRH010040566.1, read on the forward strand.
ATAGACTTCGTCAGTCTGTTAACTACAATCCATACAGTGTCGTGACCTTTTGGCGATCTAGGAAGTCTTGATACAAAATTTATCGTGATAGTCTCCCACTTCCACTTCGATACAGACAATGGCTGAAGATCCTGCTGGCCTTTGATGTTTCTCCTTCACTTGCTGATAAGTGAGGTATCGAGCAACAAACTGAACCACATCCCTATTCATTCGCTTTACCAGAACTGACGGCACAGATCGTAATACATCTTGGTACCTCCCAGGTGTACTATAAGACGAGAATAATGGAAATTATGTAACACATCACTTCGGCACGATTCTGGCACAAACACTCTGCCAGCAAATCGTAAACTCTGATCCAGACTCACAACCCATTCCGTAGTGTCCTTCCTGCTAGCAACGCGATCCCATAGCATCTGAGCCTCCTAATCCGTTTTCCAAGCCTCCAGAACAAGGGTAACTAATGTAGGCTGTGAAACCACTGAGAACAATATCGCACCTATCTCTGTCTCTCTGAGACGCAAATCAAACTCGTTGATTTCCTCAAGCATGTCCCACTCTCGCATCGCAATAGAAGCTAGTACACTATGAGGTCTCCTACTAAAAGTATCGGCCACAACATTGGCTTTCCCAGGATGATACTGCAGATCAAAATCATAGTCTTCCAACAACTCCCTCCACCGTCGCTAGCATAGATTTAAGTCCTTCTGAGAAAATAAATATTTTAAACTCTTGTAATCGGAGAAAATCTCAAAATGCTCACCATAAAAATAGTGCCACCATGCCTTCAAGGCAAAAACCACAGCTGCTAACTCCAAATCATGTATCGGGTAATTCTATTCATGAGTCTTCAACTGCTGAGATTCATAAGCTACAACTTTACCCTCTACATCAGGACACACCCTAAACCATCATGTGAAGCATCATAATAAACTGTGTAACCCAAACCTCGTTTTGGAATAACTAACACTGGTACAGTCATCAACCTCTTCCTAAGTTCCTAAAATGCTATCTCATAAGCCTCACTCCATGTGAACTTAACTTCCTTCCCCGTAAGGCGAGTCACTAGCGCGGTAAGTCTAGAAAAATCTCTTACGAATCGTCGGTAATAACCAGCCAAATTCAGAAAACTACGGATCTCAAATACTGTGATGCCCCGTCTTACGGGCACGTCGGGATATACGTAACTATAATTAAGAGAGATATTCTAACCTTGCATTCATGATTACATATGATAAATACTATATCAGTAAAGGTTCAGAACTTGTTCAAAATATTTAATGATTACAATCATCTAGAGAATTTAACGAAAGTTACAATATGCCCGTAGAAACTGAACAAAAGAACAAAAAGAAAGAAAATTTAATGTCTTCAAACGGCGTTATTGGGATCAGCTGGCTCCTGCCACTCACCCCGTTCCTCGAAATCTTCTTCTCTTACGAGCACACCCCCTCAAAAAGTTTTTCTTCTTCACCTGTGGCACGAATGCCATGAGCCAAAACCCAGAAGCAAATTCTCTAAACCTTCTAACAAACTCACATCAAAATATCCTATAATACACATCGTATAACACCCAATACAATTTAAGGTCAAAGAGATAGACAAATTTGATATTTACGGCAGGGTAAGCATATATAAGAATAATTATGCGAATGCGTGATATAAATGAATGCATTGCAAATGCTTAACTCGATATACACCCAGAACCATAACATAAATTCCATGCCGAGAATTGCAGAGTAGACTTGATGGAAATTTGATTACCGAACCTATCCTTTTCTCGTTGCGAAAGGTAAATGCTTGCTTTGACTATATGCCTCAGCCGTCTTACTCAATGGCAACGGCGTGGGGGCAGGCCAATAAAAATTATCGCCCTTATCCGGGCCAATCGATCCCACATTAAGGACCAAGATGCTCGTTAGGCGTTAACCCAAAGTCTAATTAAAAAGGCTAGTGACGAACCCATGATGCTTACTGTGGCGTTGGGAATTGTGGGTTAAAAATAAAAGAGAATTCAAAAATATTTTAGAAAATAGTTTAACACCTTGAAAACTAACTTTTAAAAATTCTATTTTATTGAAAATAGAGTCGCCACTTAGTTTTTGAGAAAAACTAAGAAAAACAAAAATGGATAACTGATCTTAAAAGCGTTTAACTAGAAAAAGAGGGTTTGGGTGCTAAGGTACAAATCGGGGAAGGTGCTAGGCACCCCGTTCGCCCAACCGTAAGGTTGACTTCTTCTAATCATCATTGGTTCTTTAATAGAATTTATCAAATGCATGCAAATAAAAAAAAATGGGAGTGAAAAGAGAACATTCAAAATCAAATACAGAAAATACATAAGATATGTACATAACACTCCAAAATAAAAAAATGTCAAAAGAAAAATCCTAAGTCCTAAGGCATACAATTTCTAGCTAAATGATACATGAAGCAATCCCGCATACAATATTGTTTAAGTAACCTAAATTAACATGATTTGGTTAAAGGAATAAAATACTAAAATTATCTAAACATGGATTGTAAATAAAAATAAGCTAAAGGCGTGGTTTTAATAAAAATAACCAAAGTAAATACCAAAATAAACTAGAGATGGAACATTAAATTAAAAGAAAAGAAATAAAATATTAACAATAAACTACATTACAAGAAAATGGAATAGAATGCTATGGAAATAAGAATCTAGATTAAACCAAAAAGAAAATTAAATACTAGAACACTAAAGAAAGAATAAAGTGCTAGAATGTTGAATTAACATAAAAGAAAGAAAACGAAAAGAAATAAGACTTTTGAATTAAATGGGCATAATATTGACTATTATAACAATTCATTATGTAAGTGCTTAAATTATGACAATTAACAATATTGATAAGTTGTAATTATTAAAATAAATATTAGCACTATTTAATGATTTAACAATTGGTAATAAACTTAATAATGAAGGTAAGTAAATGAAATGAGCAGGCTAAGTAAACTAAAATTAGAATTTAAAACAATGTAAGAATATAACAACTACATAAGTGATGCGAGAACGTAATTAAAATGAATTGACCAAATTAAACTCGACCACTCCAAAGGGGTAGAAAGTGGAGCTGGAAGGGCCGGAGATCCAAATGAGGTACCTAAGTTGCCGGGGAATCCTCAAGTTAGTAGAATGAGCTCCAATTGTCTAATCTTCGGGTGGTGATCCAAGCAATGTAGGCTTCAATGTAGGTGTCGAAGGTTTGGGACTCGGTATCTTGGCAGGGCTTTAGCGTCGGGGCTCGAAATCGCTTGGTATATCGGTAGAGTCTCTCTCACTCAAAATTCGTACTGAAAACGTACGCTGGGGTATGGTATTTATAGAATTCTTCAACCAATGAAGTGTTACCATGTTTTGGGACACGTCAGGCCATTTGAAGTTGGCGGTCGCCACTATCAAAGATGGCGGTCGCCATGTTGTTGCAAGGTTCCTCAAAGTTCTATGGCGGTCGCCACGATGGAAGTTGGCGGTCGCCATGATGAAAGGTGGCGTTCGCCACTTTGGGCTAGGGTTTCTAAAAAGTTCTATGGCGAGCGCCATGAAGAGAGTTGGTGGTCGCCTTACTTGGGCAGCAAGTTTCGATGGTTTATCAAAATTTCATTGGTTTGAAGGTTTCGGGTTCAAATACCGAGATTAGATCACTTCTCGAGGATTGCATCGAGGCACTATTCCACCTGTTTTCATCATCGGATTTGCCTAAGATTAGGCGGGGTCAAATTGGGGTGTCTACAGTTGCCCCTTTTTTATATAACTTTCATAGCAACGCGTAAAGCAGGTTATATCAAAGACTCAGAGACAACAGCCATTTGACTGAGCCATCATTCTTAGGCCACAAACACACAAGCATACATATGATGTTGGTCGTACTCGAATTTTAATCGAGCTGCCTATGTACTCATTTTTCCTAGGGATCATACCAGAACGTAGTTCACAGGGCAAAATGCGAGATGCAATGATAAGAAACATGATGTGGATGCTAGCATGAATAAATGCTAACATGATGCAGATATTTACATTGTAGTGCAAATATAATGCAAGAAAGTTTCGATGTCATAACACAGATCGAGAAAAAGATCATTCCGGTTTAGGTCGTGAAAGGACCAATGAGCCAGTTTATGGTCGCGATGAGGACCGACAAGTCAGTTTATGGTCATGAAAAGGACCGACGAGTCAGTATAGGGTCATGAGGAGGACCGACGAGTCAGTTTATGGTTGTGAGGAGGACCGACGAATCAGTTTAGGGTCATGAGGAGGACCGACGAGTCAGTTTAAGGTCTTGAGGAAGACCGACGAATCAGTTTAGGGTCATGAGGAGGACCGACGAGTCAGTTTAAGGTCTTGAGGAAGACCGACGAATCAGTTTAGGGTCATGAGGAGGACCGACGAGTCAGTTTAGGGTCGTGATCTTTCTGTTGAATACAAGACATGGTTGATACAAGATAAGGAGAAGAAAGACAGAGAAGAGGAAAAACAAGCAGCGAAAAGGAGGAGGATTTGAGAACTTCTGCTTTATTTTGAAAAATTTCACAGTTTTCTTTTTTTTTTTTTTGTAGAGTTTAGGACTTGTGTGCCCTCCATTTTTATTCAAAACTTTGTAATTCTGATTGAAGTAATGACAAACTCCCACTTTATGTTTAAGAGGGTTTAAATTTATCCAAAACTTGAATGCCTTTATTATCAAAATCCAAAAATTAATTTGCATTGGTCTTAGTCAGATTCAAAGATGGTTAAAAAGAAAGTAGTCGAACTTCTTAAAGAAGTTGCCTACGTATCCCAAAAAGGTGGAATCAGGCCTTAACGTAGTTCAGGCTCGGTTTTCACTTGGGTATTGATACTCTCCTTTTGTAATGCCCTAACTTTTGCTAAGGTCGTCCTTTCAAGTTTTCAGCCTTGCGGGCTGCTCTAATTTTTGCCTGAATTGCCTTTTCGATTTTAAACTCAGCGAGGTTTTATTTTTATCTTACTTTTACCTCAGGGATAGTATTTTTTGAGTTGATTGAGGTTAACTAGGGTGGAGAATAATTGCCATCCAAATCCATGATTATGACTGCACCACCGGTCATGATGGTTTTGATTAAAAATGGTCCGGACTAATTTTGTCTAAATTTTCTCCTCGGGTCGAAGATAGATGCTCTGATTTCCTTAAGAACCAGATCGCCTTCTCTAAGATCTCGAGTCTCGACCTTCTTGTTGAATGCTCGAGCTATCCTCCTTTGGTAACCTTGTATATGAAATAGATCTTGCAGCCTTCTTTCATTTAACAAGAGCAATTCTTTCATCCGATTTCTCTGCCATTCTGCTTCTGAGATACTAGCCTCGGCCACCACCCTTAGCGAGGGGATTTTCACCTCAATAGGAAGGACATCTTCCACTCAGTACACTAAAGAGTATGGCGTAGTTCTGGTTGAAGTTCGGATTGATGTTCGGTATCCCCAAAGCACAAAGGGAAGATGTTCCGGCGAATCTTTATGTGAGTTGATCATCTTTTGCAGAATTTTCTTGATGTTCTTGTTCGCTGTCTCGACTGCTTCGTTGGTTTGCGGCCGCTATGGCGAGGACTTATGAGCCAGCATTCGATATTCCTTGAAAAGATCCAAGACTTCCCTTTGGAAGTGTGGGCCATTATCTGAGATGACCTCGTGGGGAACTCCATACTGACAAATGATATTTTGCTTGATGAACTTCGCAACATGGGAGGCCTTCAATACCGAGTAGGAAGTAGCTTCCACCCACTTGGTAACATAGTCGATGGCCACTAAGATAAACTCGTGTCCATTAGATGCCTTTGGTGTTATTCTGCCAATCACGTCGATGCCCCATACTGAGAACGGCCATGGTGACGTTAGATTATACAGCTGAGACAGGGGAACATGCATGAGGTTTGCATGAATTTGACACTTATGACACCTCCGCACAAACTGTATACAATCCGTCTCCATTGTCATCCAAAAGTATCCTTGTCGTAGTATTTTCTTGTCTAGCATATTTCCGCTCATGTGTGGCCCATGGACTCTTGTATGTATCTCTTTCATCAGCTCTTGGCCCTCTTTCATGTTTACACACAGCTTGTTGACCCCAAAATGTCTTCGTTTGTACAGTCTACCACCACAAACGACAAACTGAGCAAATAATCATCGTATTGCCCTTTTGTCCTTTTTGCTGGCAAAGTTGGGATATTCTCCTTTTTCTATGAAGTTCTGAATGTCAACGTACCATGGAAGGCCGTCAGTGCTCTCCCCAATAGTAGCTGTCATCTCGTATGTCGGCTTTCTTTTCTGCTATATTATCAGAGGTCTCATCCGTACTCCGGGTGGTATGTTAATCATGGATGCCAGGGTGGTCAGTGCATCAGCGAACTTGTTCTGTAATCTCGGCACATGGGTAAAGATTACTAATTCAAAGCACGGTATCAGCTTCTCCAGCTCTTGATGGTAGAGAATTAAGG
>JAOTRH010040597.1:0-20229 GCA_034768845.1 Heliamphora exappendiculata
GTCTGGACCCTCCTACCTTTTCTGGGGATCCCAATCCCACGGTTGCCACTGAGTGGCTAGAGCTGGTTACCAGGATCTTGGATTCGCTTCAGATTGAGGAGGATGATCTGAGGGTTATATGTGCTGCCTTCCAGCTGAGAGGGAGTGCTCATATGTGGTGGAAGTTCGCCAAAACCACAGTAGCAGGCACCTGGGATGCGTTCACGAAGGTATTTCTGGAGAAATACTTTCTAGCGACTCTGAGGGATCGCTACATAGAGGACTTCCTATTTTTGACGCAGGTGACGATGACAGTGCTTGAGTATGAGGCTCAGTTTACTAGCCTATCCAAATTTGTACAGGAGATCGTGCTGGCTGATGAGTTTCGTGCGAAGCAGTTCGAGAGGGGTTTGAGATTCGCTATTCGAGATAGAGTGTCCGCACTCAGCGAGGTGGGGGTTGCTCACAGGATCAGGGGCGCAGGGAGAGCAAGCGTCGACGAACATCGGGTTTGAGTTCACATCCAGTGGGGTCGTATCCGCCCCAGTCTTCTACAATCGCACCTCCCGTAGCTTCAATGGGAAGGTCAGATCAGAGAGGGCCTATTTGTCACAGATGCCAGCGGCCAGGGCATCGTGCGGCTGAGTGTAGGAGTGCAGCGCCTATCCAGGCACAGTCACAGTCGCAGGCACAGGGGAGGGGACCAGTGATATATTTTGAGTGCGGCCAGTCTGGGCACATCAGGAGGGATTACCCTAGAGGATGGAGCATTCAGAGCACAGTAGGAATACCAGCTGTTTCGTCAGGTTAGGGGAGATAGATGTACTCATAGCCTAGAGCTCAGGCATCCCGTTTTGCTGAGAGAGGAGCTTCAGTGCAGTCGAAAGTGCAGGGCCACAGTGGACCGGCCAGAGCTTACGTTCTTGCATAGCCTAGTTCTTCTAGAGCACCAGTTGGTCCTGATTCTGCTGCTACCACCTCCGTGATCAAAGGTACTCTTCTAGTCTTCAGATCATGGGCCAGTGTTCTTATCGACACGGGAGCATCACGTTCGTTCATATCTGCTTCTTTTGCATCTGCATTGGGGTTAGAGATGGACTGGTTGGGTAGTACCTTGTGTGTAGAGACCCCGGTGAGTGGGAGTGTGCAGTTAAGTCTTGTCTATAGATCATGCGTGCTGGAGGTCGCCGGTCGTTGCTTAGAGTTCAACCTTGTTATTCTAGACATGACTGCGTTCGATGTCATTCTAGGGATGGACTTGCTGACCACCTATCGTGCTTTTATCGATTGCGATTAATAGAGGGCGACGATTTGCACACCGGAGGGAGATTGTTTCTATTTTGTGGGAGGTTGGGATGAGGGTTTGAGGTCTTTGCCCAGTACTATGCGGAACCAGGGCAACCTGAGTTTCCTTTTCTCAGCTCTTATGTTAGACGAGGAGGTTGGAGTTCGTGGAGAGTTACCTCCGGTGGTGTGCGACTATCATGATGTCTTTCCTGAGGAGTTGTTCGAGTTGCCACCGAGCCGTGAGGTAAAGTTCTCTATTGATCTAGTTTCCAGAGCTGCTCCCATTTCTATACCGTCCTATCGCTTTGCACCCGCTGAGTTGTGTGAACTCAAGGTGCAGTTACAGGAGTTACTTGACAGGGGGTTCATACGCCCGAGTACTTCACCTTGGGGAGCACCAGCTCTTTTTGCAAAGAAGAAGTATGGATCTTTGCATTTGTGTATTGACTATAGGAAGTTAAACCAGGTGACAGTGAAGAATAGGTATTCGATGCCGAGGATAGATGACTTGTTTGATCAGCTAAGGGGTTCGAGTTGCTTCTCGAAGATAGACTTGAGATCAAGATATCACCAATTGAGGATTAGGGATGAGGACATAGCGAAGACTGCTTTTAGGACTCGCTATGGTCACTACGAGTTTCTGGTCATACTGTTCGATCTGACGAACGCGCCTGCTACATTCATGGGTCTGATAAACCAGATTTTCCACCATTACTTAGATAGTTTTGTAGTGGTGTTTGTGGATGATATTCTGATATATTCACCTACTAGGGAGGCACACGAGGATCACTTGCGGATCGTGCTACAGACTCTGAGAGAGCATCGCTTGTACGCAAAGTTTAGGAAGCGCGAGTTTTGGATGCCTGAGGTGAGATTTTTGGGACACGTAGTGTCGACGGACGGAGTAGCTGTGGATTCGTCAAAAACTGATGCTGTGTAAGGTTGGGAGCGACCAAAGAGTGTCTTTGAGATACGTAATTTTTTGGGTTTGGCAGGCTACTACAGACGGTTCGTGAAGGACTTTTCTAAACTTGCTGCATCGATGACGCGTCTGACTCGGAAGGAAGTTGTGTTTATTTGGAGTGAGTCCTGTGAGTCAGCTTTTCAGGAGCTGAAGATGAGGTTGACTAGCGCACCAGTATTGATCATTCCAGAGCGAGGCTTGGGATATACTGTGTACTGTGATGCATCACATGACGTTCTCATATGTGTTTTGACGCAGGAGGGTAACATTGTAGCCTACGATTCTCGAAAGTTGAAGACGCACGAGCGGAACTATCCTACGCATGATTTGGAGTTAGCAGCCGTGGTCTTCACTTTGAATACATGGCGTCACTATTTGTATGGTGAGCATTTCGAGGTTTCCTCCGATCACAAGAGCTTAAAATACTTGTTTTCGCAGAAGAACTTGAACTTGCACCAGCGACGATGGATGGAGTTGTTAGAGGATTACGACTTTGACTTGCAGTACCATCCAGGGAAGGCCAATGTGGTGGCTGATGCGCTCAGTCGGAGGTCTCACTGATTGTTAGCTTTTGTGGCTATACGTGAGTTGGGCATGCTTGCAGATGTTAAGTAGTTTCATTTGTGCCTCAGGGAGATTGAGACAGGTGCCACCTTATTTTCTGTAGTTACTCGACCAACACTGATAGCATGTGTGCCAGAGGTCCAGCAGATGGATCAGGAGGCTCAGATGATACGAGACTGCGTTGCTAGTAGCGAGGATACATCAGGATGGGTTGTGGGTTCTGATCAAAGTATGAGATTGGCAGGCAAGTTATTTGTGCCTTAGTCATGTTGAGTTGATCTTTTGCGTGAGTGTCATCATTCTCGTCTTGCCGTGCATCCTGGAGGCACGAAGATGTACCATGACCTTCGTTATCAGTTCTTTTAGATGAGGATGAAGAGAGACGTGATTCAATTTGTTTCTCGGTGTCTTACCTGTCAGAAGGTAAAGGCGGAGCATCAGAGGCCGGCAGGATTGCTACAGTCCTTGCCAATATCAGAGTGGAAGTGGGAGCATGTCATGATGGACTTTGTGTCAGGACTTCCTCGGTCACCTAGGGCACATGATGCCGTATGAGTTATGGATGATAGGTTGACGAAGTCTGCACACTTTCTTCCCATCCACGGGAAGGATTCAGTGGAGAAACTGAGTCAGTTGTATGCTTGAGAGACAGTCAGGTTGCATGGAGTGCCGGTGTCCATTGTTTCAGACAGAGACCCGCGCTTCACATCACATTTTTGGCAGAGTCTGCAGGAGGCATTGGGGACGAACTTGACGTTCAGTACTGCTTTTCACCGCCAGATGGATGGCCAGTCAGAGAGGACTATACAGATTCTAGAGGACATGCTGAGAGCTTGTGTCCTTGATTTCAGAGGTTCATGGGAGGATCATCTACCGTTGGTAGAGTTTGCATACAACCACGGTTATCAGTCCAGTATTGGGATGGCACCGTATGAGGCTTTTTATGGTAGACCATGTAGATCGCCCGTGTGTTGGACAGATGTAGGGGAGACCACAGTTTTGGGACCAGGCATGGTACGGGAGACAACAGAGAAGGTTATGGTGATTCACCAGCGCTTACTGACAGCCCAGAGCCATCAGAAGAGTTATGCAGATCAGAGGAGGTGACCTTTGGAGTTCGCTGTGGGAGATCACATGTTTCTGAAGGTCTCGCCACGTAGAGGTTTGATGAGGTTTGGTCATAGCGGGAAGTTATCGCCGCGTTTCATTGGACTATTTGAGATCCTTGATAGGATAGGTGAGGTTTCTTACCGTTTGGTTTGCCACCTCAGTTAGCATAAGTGCATAACGCGTTTCACGTTTCTATGCTTCGGAGGTATGAGCCTGATCCTTCACATGTTTTAGATTGGGCTGAGCTGCGAATTGATGAGGATGCCATCTATGAGGAGCAACCAGTGAGGATTCTTGATACAAAGGAGAAGGTGTTGCGGGTTAAAATAATTCCTTATGTCAACGTCCTTTAGCATCATCGCGGGGTGGAGGAAGCGACGTAGGAGCTTGAGTCTGGGATGCGTGCTAGATATCCCAACATGTTTACCTCATGACCTTGCTGTGAATTTTGGGGAGAAAATTCCTTAAGGGGGGGGAGAGTTGTGAGACCCAAAACCTTGTAATTTTGAGATATTTATATACGTGACGTTTTTATTCTAGTATATGATAGTATCGATGTATGGTTTATGCCTTAAAGTTGTAGAACAGCATGTGTAGATGTGTTTTACGTTTTTTGGGGTTTAGCAGAGGCTTGTTTGGTTGGCTTTTGGCTTGTTTTGGACCAAAAACCTTATTTTCCTTCACAAAATTGAGACCCAAAATAGTACCCAAATTCTAGTAGCTTTTTACTGAGGTTCGGTCGACTAGGGGGTCCAGTTTAGTCGACTGAACTGGTTTTTGGGAGTTCGATCGACTGAACAGGGGGGTTTAGTCGACTGAACTTTTGGCGGTGCACGGGTTTTGAGGGGCTTCAGTCGACTGAAGCTGCCTCTTCAGTCGACTAAACTGCTCTTTGGCATGTCTATATATATTTCCAGGGGCTGGACATTCGGGAAAAAGCTTTTTCTTTCCCTTTTTCTCTACCTTCTCTCTAGTTTTGAGGGCTCGGGGCTTAGGTTTTTGTTGATTCCTTTATGGATCCTTGGTATCGGGGCCGAGAGCTTCGTATATATCCAATCGGATTCTCGTTCTGATGCCGTTCAGTTTTGAGACATCGAGTTCTTGATCCTCAATTTTTGGTAGGATTATACTCTACAGGTAGGATTCTTGATCCTACTGTAGTATTAGGGTGATATATGTTACTGTGTATGCTTTCACTGGGTAGAAATGCATAAAACGTGATCTTCATGTGTAAATCTCAATTTTTGGGTAAAAATTGGTTTTTACGCCTTTTCTCGATTTTTATACATGATTTGGGTGTGTTGACATCTGGGGTTTTCAAAACGAGGTTTGAAAACGGTGATTTGTGAAATCGGGTGAAAAACGTGATTTTAGAGGTTTAGAGCTAACCCGCGGGGTTGAACCTCACATTTTAAACGTTTTGTTAGAAATGGGTTTTGATCTCCACTTTGGTGGATGGGATATCTATTATTCCAGTGGTGTATAAACTATTTTGTGGGTTTTTAAATGTTATCCCTAGATGTACCGACACAGTGGGTTTGATTGAGTTGAGCTTCCATTGCTTCTCGGTGTAAGTCCGAAAACGTGTGCAGCATAGGTGTTCTGTACCTTCGGGTTAGTCCCCGTAAATTGAGTGTATTGGGTGCTCTGTACCCTCAGGCTCAGGTCCCATAAATTGAGTGGTTGTGTGGGTGCTCTGGACCCTCGGGCGTGACCCGTAAATTGAGTACGTTGTTGTGACTCCGTATAGAGCTTGTCATTACCAAGCCTGTGGGTTTAGGGTAATGGATGAGAGTCTATAATTGTTACCTTTGTCTGTAGGGTAGAGTCGGTACATGGGATTTTATTTACATCTTTTCTCCTCGGTTGCATATGGCCCGAGTTAAGCTAACTGTTTGTTTACAGCTTTCTCCTTAATTGTGGCATGATATCTGTTAGGATGATATGCATAGTTTAAAGGATAGAAAATGTGGGTTTTATGAGATAAAATCGTTTTTTAGGCCCGTGGAGGCTTGATGGAAAACGGTTGATTTTTGGAGAGAAAAATCTTTTTGGCTTCCGTGGTTGAGCCCGTGCGTGTGATTACATAGCCTGCTTTATAGCTTTACTGTCTATGTTCTATTGGGCTTCGGCTCACGGTGTGGGATTTTTAGAAAAATATTTTCAGGTGATCGTGATGAGTTGACCTAGTTGCAGAGGTGATGGAAGACTTGCTGTAGTTTTCGCTATTTTTGTACATATACTTTTACATGTAACGCCTGCGATGGCTGGTTTTATACGCCTTGAGGCGATACTATTATTCATGTATGAGATTGCATGATTTACAATTTTATGAGAGTTGAACTGTGGGGATCTTTTATCCAAATGTTGTTTATTTTTATATTCAATTGTAAAACCTATTTTCCTAAATAGTTTTGGTGGGCTTTCGCGTGACTCGGATGTTGGGGCGTGATAACAGATGTCTTTATGGATTTCCACGATCGATAGACGAAGCATAATCAAACCACGTTTATGGGGATTAACCCGAGGGATCGTAGCGAACTCACTCTGCGCACGTTTTTGGACTTCCACCATGGAGCAATAGATGCCAAACTCAAAACCACACACTGTCATAGTACATCTATGAAAAATTATTTAAAAATCAACCATAGCTCAACTACGAAAACTCGTAAAAAAGTTCTACATCGCATGTATAAAAGTGATCCAATCCATCCACATGGAGATCTACAAGCATGTAACAACTTATTTTCAACAAAATGTTTAAAAGCTGTGACTCAACCCCAAAGGTTAGCTCTAAACCTCCAAAAAGCACATTTTTCACAAATCTCTCAAACACCTCATTTTCAAACCTCCTTTTGAAAACTATGAATACCGATGCATCCAAATCATGTATAAACTGAGATAGGCGTAAAACCCACTTTTTACCCAAAACCAAGGTTTAAAACATGAAAATCACATTTGATGTATCTTCTACCTGGTGAAAATACATATAATCACATATATCACCCTTTTACAGCAGTAGGGTCTAGAATCCTATCTTAGTGAGCCAAATCTTGATGCCTCAAAAACTGAACCTCAATGAAACAAAATTCTGTCCAGATGAACGAGAAGCCCCTGGCACTAACATCAAGGATCCATTGTCAGTTTGTTGAAAACCAGCCCCAGACCCTTCAAAATCTAGAGAAAAGGCTGAGAGAACCGAAACTTAACTTAGAAGTAATGAATTTCCAAAATATCTCAGTCCCTCGATATTTATAGAACACAAAAATTTCCACTGTCCAATCGATCGAACCTCCTTGTCCAGTCGATCGAACCGGCCTCCTGTCGCTCCAGTCGATTGGATCATCTAGTCCAGTCGACTGGGCTGCTGTACTGTGCGTCAAACTGGTTCTTCAGCGTGAAACAGATTTTTTAGCCCAACCACTAGCCAAACAAGCCTTAACAAAACCCGAACATGCGCCAAGGGTGTACCTAAAACATTATCGAGTGCATAAAATAACTCGAACACTTAAATTATTCCAAAAATAAAATAGGTCAGGGTCTCACAGGAAATATATTCCAAAACAGTTACAAAAATGGTTACCAGGGACGCCCTAGACTAGGAGCCGAGAAAAGAAAAATTTTAATATATTCAAATCCACAACGGTAGATACGAAAAGGACTCCAATATGCCAAAATGCAATTGTGACAATGCATATGATGTACAATATACGTCTCATGTATAACTATATATATAGCATGGTATCTAAGCATGATATAGCTCATGGTACAACTAATTAAAGCAAGTAGTACAAGTATATAAAGCACAAGTTATAAATTCATACAACATAGATTCGACTTAGTGGGATGGATTCTAATCATTAAACTATCATTTTCATACATTAATCATTTAATATAATTTGATTAAAGCTTATAGTTTATGTCATGCCCCAAACACTAGGGTCACGCGAAAGCCCACCCAAAACACCCATTTGAGAAAATAAGATTTGCAGTTGGAGCATCATCAACTATAAATTATTACAACATTTGGATAAGAATTCTCAAGTTTATATCTCATAAACAGAAATCATGCAACTCGTACACGAATAAATATATCGCCTCATGGGGTACAAAACTGTCCTTCTGAAACAGGCAACACATGTATAAGTGCATGTCCAAAACAGAAAAAGTACAGCAAGCTCTCCATCACCACAAGCCTCTAGGTCAATTTCACGTGGTCACCTGAAAATATTTTTATAGCAAAATCCCACACCATGAGCTGAAGCCCAATAAAAAAAGACAAGAAAGCTGTAAAGCAGGCTATGCAATTATACACACACGGGCTCATTCAAAGGAGCCAAAAGGGTTTTTCTCTAAAAAACTACACGTTTTCCATATGAAAACTACTATTTTCATCCTTAAAACTATGCATATCATCCTGACAGATATCATGCCACAGTTAAGGGAAAGCAGTAAAATACAAAATTCTCCACTCGGGACACACAGCCGAGGAGACGCGATAAAATGTAATTCTATGTACCGACTCTGTCACACCGAAAAAGGTAACAACTATAAACTCTCGTCCGTTACCCCAAACCCACATGGTTAGTAACGACAAGTTCTATACGGAGTCACAACAATAACGCCATTCACGGAGGCACTCGCCGCTATTAACGGAGGCAATCGACAATCGCTTAATTCACAAGACTAAAGTCCGAGGGAGCTAAGCACCCACACCCTCAATTTACAGGGACAAACCCGAAGGAACTGAGTACCTACGCTGCGCACGTTTTTGGACTTTCACTGAGGAATAATGGAAGCCCAACTCAATATACCCACTGTCACGGTACATCTATGGATAATATTTAAAATCCAGCCGTAGCTCAACTACGAAAAATAATAAAACAATTTTACATCACATGTATATAAAAAGGGATCCAATCCATCAACATGGAGATCCACAAGCATGCAACAATATAATTTCACAAAAATGAGACTCAACCCCAAGGGTTAGCTCCAAACCCCCACAAACATGGTTTTCATAAAAACACCTCATTTTCAAAGCTCCTTTTTGAAAACCATGGATCTCAACACATCCAGATCATGTATAAAATTGAGAAAAGGCGTAAAACCCACTTTTACCCATAAACCAAGGTTTAAAACATGTAGACAACATTTCATGCATTTTTACCCGGTAAAAGCAACTATAATCACATAAATCACCCTTTTAACAGCAGTAGGTCCAGAATCCTACCTCAAAGAACTAAAAGCTCGACGCCTCAAAATCTAACATCATTGGAACGAGAATCTGTCTGGATGGATGTGAAGCCCACGTCGCCGACAACAAGGATCTGCTGTCCAACTGCGAAAAACTAAGCCCCGGCCCACTCGAAAGCTAGAGAGAAGGTAGAGAATAGGAAGAGAAAGAGATTTGGTTGAAAAGATATTTTGTTCTCTTTATAGCTTTTTGCGCCCAGAACCCACCACTCGAGCGCCCAAGCATCGCTCGAGCAGACCCCTTGCCGACATAGGCTTTGCCACACCACCACTCGAGCGCCCAAGCACCACTCGAGCGGACCCCACTTCGAGCCACAACCCCGCTCGAGCGCACACCCATCACTCAAGCGGTCACATCTTGGACCAACACTCTGCCACCAGCCCGCTCGAGCGGTCGTCGTTGGGGGAGAAAACTGAAAAAGGCAACCACAATCGAACCCCTGCATGCTTAACACATATAACACCTATACAAAACATGTTGTTATACAACAAAATCATAAATCATACACCGAGAGATACATATATGAAAAGATACGCATCAACATATATATAAATATCTCAAAAGGAGACGGATCTGGGTCTCACAGTTTACGTCCCACAACTTAAACATGTTAATATACACTTAACAAAATGTAAATGTTCGAGTGTTAATTTAAAGAGCTTAATAGTGTTTTGGGGTACCAAAACATGGAGTTAAATTGTAATTTTTGGACACCATTTAGATAAAACTATTTCCTACAATTTATGGGTTTAACACTAAGGTCAAGTCCTAGTGTAAATGGGTCATTTGGTTTATTTAAAAGAAAATAATTCAGCACCTAACAAAGAAAAGTACAAAATTTAGGCCTCAGTTGGCCTCAGTTTTGGGGCATCCAATCAAGGGCCATGGGTCTAATTTTTGGATATATTTTAGTTTAGTGTGTCCCCTACAAGGTTCATGTTTAGTACTAAGGATATTTGTTTGGAACAAGTTAAATATTTTGGCCATTTTGCAAAATGGGTTCAGTCAGATATAAAAGGTTCAACAAAATCTCGTTTCAATAGAGAATACATAAACCTTTTGGGGGATTATCCGAGGGTATCTAGGGCTAATGTTTGGCCAGTAAATAGTTTGATATGTTTGCTACACTTTTCATGGAAATCACTTTTGGATTTAATCACTAAAAACATAGGTTGTTGGTCATGCAAAAACATGTGATAAAGAGTTCTGTCAGTCACAAATTTACAACCGTGGTTTTGAAAAGGGTTTTGACTTATCATATCTCCATATTCTAGGCTCATATTTGGTAGACAGTAAGATAAACATGTTATCTACAAGTTTGATGGTTTAACCTAAGCTTGGTTATCATTCTAACCTAGAGGTTTTATGTTTACAAATCATGGTGGTCAAAATCTGATACTCTTTACTAAAAATGGTATATCTCACGTTCTACCTAGTGAAATCACTTCAAAATAATTTTTTATGAAAGATAACTTCAACACTTAGGTCTGGACACAAAAATTACACTTAGATTATTTTTTTACAATTAGTTATGAAAAATAAAAGTTCGAGGTAGAAAGTTAAAACAACCAGAAAATCAAGCCTTTTAGGGTTTTGGTGTCTTAGCTCATGATATGTTAAGATTTAGTTTATTTTCTTTGCATGCATGTACTTTATACATATATATATATATCAAAATTTCAAAACATATACAAGTTTTTAAACTAAAAAATAGTCACATGCAACCATATTCAACAATTAATCAAACATAAACAACCCCTATTCTTTCATCACAATGTCTTTTTACTTGAGATTTTGATTCTTATTCTTGTTTGTATTATAAGAGATGAGTTGAAGAAGATTTCTGTGTGAGCATAACATATGGTTTTAGGGGTTTACTTACCTTAGAAAGATTTGGTTAAGGGTAGAAGGTTGGTAGGACTTAGCTTTCACTCAAGGTCTTTTAGTTTTTGTTGGCTCCTTCTTTCTTCTTTCTTCTTTTTCTCTTGGAGAGCTTTGAAGATATAACTTTTTGGTCTCTTTCTCTCTCTTAGTGCCGAAAATACAAAGAGGAGAAAGGGGTGTTTGGTTGTATTTTATAGAAAAAATGGTAGATTTAATTATTATGGTGTAAGTTTTAATTTAATTTTTTCTCAATTTTCATTGGTTGCATGGGAAGTGGGCTTCTTTTGAGAATAGATTTTTTAGATTTTTGTAGGGGGGAAGTCAGCTAGGGCTGTTTGGGGCATACCAAAATCTGGTCTTGCATTAATACAGAGTTTAAATAATATTTTGATACAATTTTGTGTGAGAAAACACTGAAAATATTAATTTTGTGCATCTTTTTGATGTATTTACCTACTAAAACATATTATTTTAGTATGTTTATGGTTAATTTAGTATTTTCACGATTTATCATAATTTTTATATCAATTGATTAAATAAGTGTAGGCTTTTAAGTCAATCTAACCTAGATTGACAAAATTTAATTTTTTTTTTATTTATTGTGTAGAAACTTTAAATAATGATTTGCTTGTTTTTGTTGACTTATATTATTATATTATTATGTATATGACTTGTTTAAAAAGTCTTGGGTCGTAATAATGCTTGATTTGTATAATATTTTCTCATTCTTGAGCTTAAAAAGGCAAAAAATAACTTTTTGGGCACACATCCCAAGGTGGCTGGCCATTTAAGTGTAATTTTATCATTTTTGTTGTTATTTTATTATTTGTTAGTTAATTGTATCTAAATATCTGATTTAGGGTTTCTTTATTTCAAAATTTGACTTTTTAAGACTTTTTGCTGTATTATGAGCAAAATGGTCATTTTTGCCATGATGATGAGAATTTTTGATTTTTAACCTTATAATTAGTGCTATTTACTTAGTTTAGGATGTCACAAGACTTCATTGAGTATTAGGACTTCTCTTTTGAGTATTTGATCTTTTTAGGATTTTCGGGTCAAATTAGGGTTTCGATTTAATTAGGGTTTTCTATTCTTTTAGTGATTTAAGATCTCATTTTCTAACTGTTGTTAATACTACGATTTGGGCTGAGACTTAAATGGGTCATTTCCAACCGAGTTGTTACAACTAGGGTCCGAACCGAGTCATTACAATCTAGCCCCTGTAAAATAAAATTTGTCATCGAAATTTTGTCCCGTACTTCATTGTGTGAAATGTTGGGGATGATTTACTAAAATTGTGCCTTCTCATCTTCAAGTTGGCTTTCTCACTTCCGTGGTCCTGCCCTAGAGCTTCTATTAACAGAATCACTTTTCTTCTAGAGTATCTTTCTTTGGATCTCTATTGAGCTCTCCTTGAAGTTACATCTTTGTATTCACATACAACTCGTGATAGCTCGGTGGCTTGACAGGGCATTTGTATCGGCGAGCATATAAGGAAATCTTTCATTGAAGTTACTTGATTTACACATCTTTACGTTACTTGGTGTGAGGGTTTCATCTCGTTCTCTATGACTCGCATGTCACATGGCATAAGGGTGTTGGTACTCTCAACGTGCACATTCTACAAACAAAGTCCACTCGCGTGTGATATTCTAAGGGTGTATTGTTGTTTAGAATTTTCTCTAACACTTCGGGCTCCAAGGGAAAAGATTGCATACATACCAAAGATATGGAAGAATGAGATGCTCAAGAATTAAACAATACTCTCCCTAAGGTATTGAATAGCACAGACATACCTTGTATGACTTGTATACTCTCCATCTCATCCTCTTGTAAAGAAAAGATTTGTTCTCCCACTGGTTAATTTCTGTTGGCATTCTTGGTGTTTCTTGGTCTTACTCCGTTGCTAGGACCCTCTTGAGGCCTTTAGTTCCTATTGAAGGGTGATCTTCCTCTCTCATTTAGCTGATTGACAATAGGCCTGACAGCTTGGATAGGTTGTTGGCACCCTTCCGATTGAGGTTGTGGTTGTTTCTATTGTTGTCGGTGATTTTCCCAGTCCTTCTGTCCTAGCTACGGACATTGTTACTTTTTGTGTCCAGGCTGACTGCATTCATAGCAGAACCTTACCTTAGTAGGTTGACCCTTTGCTAGCCTTGGTCTGTCGGTAGGGTTATACGGCTTTTTGGGAATAAATCCTCTATTGTTTCTTAGTTATCAATGGGCCATCCTATGCCTTAGTTGATTGCAATTATAACAAGCTCTTATTGTTGTTTGTTGTTGTTTTGTGGCCTTGATCCAAACATCTGTTGTTCAAGAAAAATTATTTTTCTCAGGTGTTGGAATATTCTGTATCCTTAGGTCCAATAAGTACCATGTTCCTTCCTATGGTGTCTTTTCTTGTGATTGGTCCAAATTGGCTGCTAAATCTTGCAAGATTTGCGCTAGGCTTGGGACGTCCATTTCCTCTCCGGCTCCGTTTACTTTCATGGGGCATCCTTAGTTTTGTCCTTGTCCTACCATCTTTAAGAAAAGAAATGGAGAATAGTCATTGAACTATCCGATAAGGTTGGTTCTACATATGAGGTGAAGGCATAACACTCAACATATTTATTACCACGAAAGGTTTTATCTGAAGAGATCTTGTCATTCTTACTGCAGATTGTACGAAATTACAAAACTATTAACATATGGCTACTATCTTGGATTTTATTGGACTCTGGGCTTCACTTTATTATTTAGCGAAGATCTGCTCCTACCAATTAGTCCTTTTTATTTTTATATCATACATTGATAACTCGTAGTATTGTTTACACACAAACCTCATATGGTTGCAAAAACTGACTCGGGAGCTGTTGCTATAAGCAGATTTTGACCAAAGGTAAGAATTTCTTTCAAATTCCCTTATACATACTATTAACATACCTTTGACGGTTCAGAATCATGCGTTTGGATTGTCCATCAATCTGAAGGTGAGATGCAGGTCTTGGTTGAGTATAGTAGAGAACTCATGTTGGTGCAAAATCTCACGGATGTACTTTTGGCTTGTAGTTATTGATGCGTCGTGGGGTCTATAGATAGAAAGCAAACAATCTTGGTGAGGCGATCCATTGTACTTGAATGTTGTCATTCTCTTGATGTGATATTGATAGCCCTGGTAACAAAGTCTGTAGCCATATGTTTTCATTTTCCTTCCAGTCTTTCCATAGGTTACTCCATTCCTCTGCCGTTTATCCTTAACGTGCTGGTACGTAGGATTTGAATGTCTCTTCCAATGACTAAATTGTTTTTCTCTGGTGGTTGGTTACTCCAAGGTAAAATGAACGTGATAAAAGGTATGATTGAGGCAAATATTGAGTTATGTGATCCATTGTGATTTGATGGTTAATTCTTCATTAGGCTCCTGATGCTCATAGTTGTCGTTAAAATTCTTCAATGAAGGTGAGGACGATAGGATTCGAATTCTAACATTTTGGTGGAAAAAATTGGCGTGAATACTAATGCGTACAGATATTCTTCCTTTACTTGCATACTAAGGGTATTATAAGCTCGAGGTTGTCTCTTGTTTCCACTTCCCTACTGTCGGTATGAATCCTTTGCTTCCTCGATTTATTGGATGTGTGGGTCAGCTATAAACTAGTTTGGGGAAGTCTAAATTCTGTCATATGGTGGAGTAGTGAGTCCTTTGGTGTGAAGTTGTTGTCCCTGACTGTAGGTTACTGATGGCATAGTTCTACTTATCGGGTCATTTGAAAAAATAATGTAGTTAGTTGAATAAACCCTTACTTAACCATTCTTACAGTTGGGGTCTTGATCCTCAAAACTTTGTTAAATACGAATGTTGATAGATATATTAAGTCATAATGTGGAGAAAAGATCTACCTCACGATTCGAGAGGTGTTAAGAGGTTCCTGTGCCTTGTCTTAGTTTTCTATAAAAGCACTAAAGCCTAATGATGTAATATCCTGATGATTGTTGTTACTCACAGATCTACGAGGCAAGGTTTTGAAGGTCGATAGGCATAAACATGCGTGGGATTCAATAAGGATAGTCTCAAGGAAACCGATCATTAGGCGGTGAATGGGTAAGTGTTTAGTTGAGAATTTCAAATGGTATAAGCACGAGATGTAGCTGGGATTAGAACATCTTGCGGTAGAACCCAGATGGTTCAAAGATAGATTGAATTAAGGCAAGGGGTCATAGTTAAAGCAATTACCATTGACCCAGATTGATAGGTCAATTGAAACTTAGATGCATTGGACATAAGAGATCAACAATTAATGAATATTACAAAGAGAATGTTCTCGGGACCAATCTGTGCAACATCAGACCTTGACAAAAGATACGTTTAAGCAATGGGTAGTTAAACTAGACATTTGTCTTGAAGTTACGTCAGCCTAATGTATTTCAATTTAAGCATCCAAGTTGACTCCCCGGGTTAGGATTTCAAGAGGAAATAAATAATTTACAAAATTACTGGGCACAAATGTGGTATCAGGATCGAGGGAACTGAACGAGGGTAAAAGATTTCATCAATGCCAAACAATCAGAACCGTTGATACTAGAAAGAAGGGTTCTCAAGGGCTTCAATTGGGTACGCGGGTTGACACAAGGGCTTAAGAAAGGAACTTATAAGGGTGAAGTTGCGAGATTTTAACTGTGTTTTCTGTAAAACTTAGGCTAGCATGGGTGCTTCATCATCTAGGGCGTCGTTAACTTGTTGGTTGTTTAGTTGTCTATTAGTCGTTCTAGGAGATTGTTAAGATTTGGAGGTTGTCTTAAATTCTTGATTGTTTTCATGTTTAGGATCTTGTGAAATTTCATTTGAAATTATGAGATAACTTATGAAGAATTCAACAATAAATATTTGCATTTCATTCAAACACATAACCGGTACAAGGTTTTCAAAAGTTCACAGAACAAATGTACGATATCCAACGAAAGAAAGATATAATACCTAACATGCTAAGGCCTAGACAAACAGATGCGGATAGAAGTAGCAGATAACTAAGTCATGCTCCTGCATCACCTCGTGGATACCATAGCAGTGCCATTGCACTTTCACATGCCAAAAGTCCTCTGGTCCAATGCAAGTCCTATTGAGTATGGCTATTGGTACCTCCATGTACGTTTTTGGATTGTTAAAGTCGATTATCGGGTCGCGCAGGCTGATGATTCCTCTCTTGTCTTTGGGTTTCTATGCCTACATCCACCTCGCATCCATCTTGTCTCCCAATGGACCTTTGAGTCCTAACAGAACCTTCAGACGATAGGTGGTCTCGTCACATTTCTCTAACACTCTCAGTGGACCCATGTATCTCAAGAAAGACTTAGGCTTTTTCCATTTCCATGTCTTTTCTAGGAATACTCTTACATACACCTGCTCTCCAACACGATAGTCTTTGCGGTAATCTTGGTGGCTCTAGTAGATCGTTACGTCTGTTGCTTCATCATCATCCGTCTCTGGTGGTAGTGCCTCTAGTGGATCATAAAAGAAAGAGATGGCTCGCTCCTCGTTCTCGCTGTCATCATCCTCAGGTTCCTCCTCATCCTCTACCTCAACATCTGCGGCGTTTCCTACCTCATCTAGTTTTTTGTCTGCTCTTGCTTCCTCAACCTCTTCTCCTTCATAAAATTGGCCACTCATCCAAGAACATCCATGCTAACAAAAACACGTCTATCGGGTCTTGTTCTTAATGGGTTCTTCCTCGGGGTCTGAGTCTTCTGGTTCAGGTGCTGCCCATGGTTCCCTAACCGGCTCTGCGTTGGACGCCATCCTAAGATAAGAGACGATTAGGAAGAGAAACTTAAGGTATGGGTTTTAGGTTTTTAGGATTATAAGTGATAAATTAATAATATAGACACTCTACAAAGTTTTTGATGCTACAGAACTCATAGTCTCCCATTACCTAAGGCTTGAAGATTTACTAAACCTAGGCTCTGATACTAACTGTGATGCCCCATCTTTCAGGCACGTCGAGGCATACATAATTATAATTAAGAAAAATATTCTAGCCATCCATTTATAGTTATATATAATAAGTACTACATCATTAAGAGTTCAAAATACATAGCGAATACAGATTCACAAAAGATTTAACAAAAATTACAATGAGTCCGTGGAAACTAAGCAAAAAGAATAAAAAGGGGTGAACTTCAAATTCTTCAGTTTGTATTGTCGGGGTCAGCTGGTTCCTGCCACTCACTTGGTTCTTCAAAACTTCCTTCTTCCTCGAGTGCAACTGCCTCAAGGAATTCTTTTTCCTCACCCGTGGCACGAATGACATAAGCCAAAGCCCAGAAGCAAACTCTCCAAACATTCGAACCAAACTCACAACAAAATATTCTACAATGCATATCATATAACACTCAGTACAATTTATAGTTGAGGAGACAAACGGATTCGATAATTACAACAAGGAAAGCATATATAAGAACAAGTATATTAGTGTGTGATGCAAATGAATACGATGCAAATACCCAGCCCAACATATACCCAAAATTATGACACAAATTCCACGTCGAGAATTTCAGAGTAGACTTTATGGGCGTTGATAAAAAATGCCATCATTATGCCTCGTTACGAATAGTAAATGCGTGTCTTGATTTCATTCCTCAGTTGTTTTACTTAATGGCAACGGTATCGGGTCTCAGCTCAAATAAGTCGATTTATCCCACTTTAAGACTTGTGATACCTTTATCGGTATCAACCCAAAGTCTAAGCCATCGAAACCAGCCCAACATTATTCATAAATCACAAATCCTTCTTTCGAGACACTGGGGACACGCCCAAGGTGCTCGGAGGAAATATATCCCAAAATAGTTACAAAAATGGGTATCAGGGACGCCCTAGACGAGGAGCCAAGAAAAGAACAATTTTAATATATCCAAACCCACAACGGTAGATGTGGAAAGGACTCCAATATGTCAAAATATAATTGTGACAATGCCTATGATGTACAATATACGTCTCATGTATAACTATATATATAGCATGGTATCTAAGCATGATGTAGTTTATGGTCCAACTCATTAAAGCATAGAGTACAAGTATATGAAGCACAAGCCATAAATTCATACAACATGGATTCCACTTAGTGGCATCGATTCTTATTATTAAACTATCATTTTCATACATTTAACAAAATTTAAAGCCTACAGTTTACATCCCACAACTTAAACGTGCTACTATACACTTAACAAAATTTAAGTAAATGTTTGAGTGTTAATTTAAAAAGCTTAATAGTTTTTTGGGTTACCTAGACATGGAGTTTGTTAGATCTAGGCAACCTAAGAGGGGGAAGGGGGTGGTAAATTGGGTCTTTAAAAAAAATAATTTAAAAACCTTTTTTAGAAATATTTTAATATTGCAATAAGGCAAAATAAGCAAATATGAAATCAATGCAAGTATTAAACAATGAGAGATAGAGAGATAGAACCAGACACCAGAGATTTATAGTGGTTTAACTTTATCCTGCCCTACGTCTACTCCTCAAGATCTCCCTTGAGTATTTTTACTATTCAGAATATTTCATGGGTGTGTTCCAAGCCTTTGCAATCTTCAAGACTTCGCTTGAATGATCTGAATGTTTACGGGCACATTCACAAGCCTATTTTAGCTTCAATAAGATCCTATTAAAACAAGCTCATGATTTCTTCTAATCTCTCTTGAACTCTTTTTGGATGAGTTTCACTCACTCACTCAAAGAAAAAATGGTGACTCCTCCTTGATTACAATAAATGAAGAGTATTAATGATGAACTCTCACTCTCTTTACAGAAATAATTTACAATAAATAAAAAGGTAAAGAAAAATGAGGAACAAGAACTGGAGTTACAGCAATAAATGTGAGCTTGAGATTTCTGAGATTGATTTGAACAATAGAACAGTGCATGTAAGTCTTCAACATTCGTAAATGCTGAGAATTTACTCCTTATATATGTTCTTGTGCATTTATGACCGTTGGAGGTAGATGGGATCAATAAATGCAAAAAATCAAACCGTTGAGATCTGTCGTGATTTGAATTTCTGTTGCCGATGTCGACACTAAGACCTTTGGCGTCGACACAAAGTGTCTAGGGCAGCAATCTTTAAGTGGTTGAGTTGACACGAATTTTCTGAGAGGTCGACACAATTTCTGCATTCTACCCTCAAACATTCTAGTGTCGACAAATTTAAATCTGGTGTCGACTCGTTTGAAACTTCAGCATCTAGAGGGACCATTTTGTGTTGACTCAACTTGCCTTTGGTGCCGACACTAAATTTTTGCAGGAAGTCTCGGTTCTTTTGTGTCGACTCATCTTCAGTTGGTGTCGACTCAAATGAAAACTTCAAAATCCGAGAGGAGGGGCTTTGTGTCGACTCATGTCTTCTTTGGCATTGACACTAAATTTTGCGGGCAGCCTCGGGACTTTTGTGTCGACTCAAAAAGTTTTTCAAAATCTGCAGGTAGCCTCGGTTGTTTTGTGTCGACACAATTTCTATTTGTGTCGACCCAAACTTTCGGATACCAAAACTGAGGATCACTTTTGTGTCGACATAGAATTGATTTGTATCGACTCAAATTGAGTCCTGAGAGCTTTGGCTCTTTTGTGTTGACACAAAATTTGTTTGTGTCGACACTAACACTTTGATACCTGAAGATCAACTTATAAAACAGTTAGGGTATCAAATCATTTGATCAATGGGTGTTGACACACTTGATAAGCTTCAAGTATACTTTACCTTAAAAGTATTTGACTTAATTTTCAATTAAGATCAACACGAAATATTCTTATTGAAGAATGCTTTAAGTGCTTAAACCTTTTTAAGATATAAGTTCTTTCTTTTTTGGCTAAGGTGTCAACTTTAATTGTTCAAAATATGTTAACACTTTTATTTTAGAAATATAAAATATTATTCATTTAAATTCATTTATTTTTAAAAAATAAATTATAAAAATCATCAAAATCAAATTAAGAAGCCCTTGGGTTAACAATCTCCCCTTTTTTTTATGATTACAACCATATTAATATTTTCTAGAAAGCATTTAAAAATAATTTTCAACAAGAGTTCTCCCCTTATCGATATGCCTTAAACAACATAAAAAAAATAATAGCTAGGCATTCATTTTTCATGATAACACACATTTTGAATATGATTTTCAATAAATGATCAAGAAACATAAAAATATGTGCAATGT
>JAOTRH010040618.1:0-20229 GCA_034768845.1 Heliamphora exappendiculata
GAGTGAAACTCATCAAAGAAGAGTTCAAGAGAGATTAGAAAAAAACAGAGGCTTATTTTCATAGGATCTTCTTGAAGCTGTAACAGGCTTGTGAATGTGCCCGTAAACATTCAGATAGCTTAAGTAGAATCTTGAAGCTTGTAAAGGTTTGGAATACGCCCGGAAGTATTCTGAATAGTGGAAATACTCAAGGGAGATCCTGAGGAGTGGATGTAGGTTAGGATAAAGCTGAACCACTATAAATTCCTGATATCTTGTTTTATTTCTCTATCCCTCATCTTTTAATATTTGCATTGATTATGTACTTGCATACCTTGCTTTATTGCAATATTAAAAAATTTCTAAAAAAATTTTAAATTCCTTATTGCTAGAAAAGATCCAATTCACCCCCTCTTGGGTTGCCTAGATCTAACAGTAGACATACTCTTCGTTGCCGAATTCTTTAAAATCTTCAGGCTATTGCATGTAGATTTGCTCCTCCAAATCTCCGTAAAGAAATGCTTTTTTCACATCAAGCTGTTCTAGCTCGATATCATGCATAGCCACTAATGTCATAATAATTTTGATTGGTGTGTGTTTAACAGCTAGTGAAAAATTTTCATTGTAATCTACTCCTTTTTGGGAGTAACCATTTATCACTAGTTTAACCTTTTATTTTTCACCTTCACTTTCTAACATTGCTTCATTCTTCCTGTATTCCTATTTCCAACCAACAACTTTCTTGTTCTTGGAGAATCTCACCAATTCTCAAGTTTCATTGTTATGTAGTGATTCCATCCCTTCCAAAAAAGCTACTACCCAATTTTCTTTCTCTCTCTCTCTCTCTCTCTCTCTAAGACTGAGGATCTCCATTGCCAACTATAAGAGCGAAACTGATCATATCTTCAAAGTCGCATCTCACTAGTGTTTTGTGGTCCCGCTTTCCTGTTTTGCTAATTTTCACCTTTTTCAACCTTTTTTTGTACTGTCTAGACTCATTTGTAAACTTAGGACGTTATAAATTCGAGACAAACCTAAACATGCTAAGATAACAAATAAAAATTAGGCATCGCATCTTTAGTGAGTTCCGCTCTATTGCCATCCCTACGCTCAATCTAAGTTTTTCGAACAAATAGGCCTCAACTTATTACTCAAAGCTTTTGTCATTCCTCCTTAAGCCAGATGTAAATTAGGCAATACTGATAAATGATTTTTCCCCCGAAAGTATTTGTGCAAACAAAGAGTACATATCTACATAAGTAGCAGAAGAACAAAACATACCTCCAACCCTATTGTTCAAGTGTTTTGATGAGAAAAGATGACCAAAAAGATCTTATAACCTTTGCCTTGTCTAGATCAAATCCCACTAATGGAAATATAGGCTTTTGATGAGGAGTTTTGCTAAAAATTTATCACTAGTATTTGTCTTATTTTTATTAATTTTAGTAATAAATTATAATTTTATTTAAATAATCACAATTTCTATTACAAGTTATGTAACTATTTTTTCTTCTATCTTAGTTACAAACTAATTATACATATTTACCAAGCACTTAGAACTTTTTATACAAGTTACAATAATAATCTATAAGTCTCAAAAATGCAAACACCCTTGATATATAAGCTAGGTCAGGATCGATCATCACTTTATATATAGACAACGTCATGTTCCTTCCATTAAAAAAACACCTAATTAAGATTACGTGTGTATTTTCACATTCAACTACTCCCAAAAAATGTAATTTCACAACTAGAATTCTTTTTTAAACATGGGACTTTATTTATCACTCATAATTAATTAATAAATAATAATAATAATATGTGGACCACACTTATGTCTCCCTACAAAGACATCTAAGAGTTTTTAAGCACCTTTGTTGTTAAGAGATAACACCTACAAGCACACGAACAAACATAAGCAAATGGCCAAGTAATCTCAAAGTGAGATGTATGACACAAATTTTTTTTTAAGTAATTCGCAAAATTATACCTATATTCAAAGGTCTCATACATTTTACTAATTCTCGAGAGAAATTACAATTAGAATAAGTAGTATGGTAGCTAGGGTTTAACTTAAACCATGGGAACTTGAAACATTGTGATTCTTGCAAATATACCTTTTTATAATTTTTTATTGCAAATTGGATTATCAGAGCCATTGGATTTGACGTCACGACTGTACGGCTTGTTAGAAAATTATTTTTCAGTTTTTCATTTATTACTCTATAAAAAAATTAAAAGTTTAAGAAATGTGTTTATAATTTCTTATTTTAAAGTTTTGATTCTAAATCACTAAACGTAAATTTTACTATATTTGTTAATTTATAATAAAAAAACTATAAATTTATGCAAGGGTGATTGCGTAGGGGTGTTAAGAATGAAAAAAATAAGACCTCTTTAGTAATCTTATGGGATTGATCGCTTCTACAAGAAAAAGTAAAGGTGAGATTGGCCAATAGACGTACGTTGAAAAATTCCTCTGCTAGTTAAGTTAGTATTTTATAAACAGTGAAAATTAATAAGAATATCCTAAATAAACAGTTCTTTTAAGTAATTTTACATAGTTTTAGTAAGTAAAGGGCGTTTGTGTACTTGGAGGTATACGACTTTCTAATTCCTATTCATAGTGGAGCTAGGTAGTTCTTTTGGCGGGAGGGTATCATTCCCTCATGGCTCTACTTTGGCGAGAAAATACCATCTTATCTTAGCTCCGGTTTAATTCCTTTTACCTTGACACAGTTATCTATTGAGAATATTTGAGTCATGCTAACTGTTATTAATGGAGGGTAGTATGAACACGCCATTCTTACTAATGCTCTTATCTCGGTGATGCAACCTCTATAAATTCTTTAGAACTTGGTTAGGTTATCATTAATGCTTGACACCCCATACATGCTTTCTCATTCAATGCTTCTGAGCTCGATCCAGGGTCTTCCATCTCAGCTAGATATCTAAGAGCTCGATTCCTGGGCTCTTTCATCGTGGCGGGCTTGAAAACTTGGACTAGGCCTATTAGGGCTTGGGCCAAGCCCAATTGGTTGATTTGGTTCAATTTTAGGTCCAATTCTTCAATTTGCAATAGTAATAAAAATTTAAAACTTTTACTTTAAATTATAAATATATATCTTTGAAATTATAATATATAATATACTAATTTATAGTTTTAGTTATACCAAATCAGCTAAGCCTAAATTCCTAACCACATTGAGGGCCGACTGACCAACTTCCATGTGAAGCATATAATTGAATAGTTTGAACAATTAAGTGGCAGACTTGGAAGCATCATGATGTTCTTATGGTGGGACCAGCTGATGGAGAGTCAAGGGCGACACAAAAATCCTTCTTTTGAAAGAGTAATTATTTGATAATTTTAGGATATTATGAACATCATTTACGTAATATATTTATTTAATTATATAACAAAAATAACCATGTAAGTTAGGAATAGAAGCAGGATTTTAACTAAGGAATAATGAATTGTTCTTGTAAATTTTTTAAAAAGTATATATTAATTTTTTTTTAAATCTTAAAAGAACGAATCTATATAATTATGAAATATTTTAAATTAATACTATTATAATAATAAATTTTTTTAAAATCTGAGAGAGAGAGGCGACTGTCTCATATGTCCCGTTTGGTCCATCTATGATGCAAGCAATGTCTCACTACCTAATAATTTCTCCCTTTTGAAACGGTTTCTGCCCATGTGGAATTAGTCATCAAGATAACCAGATGCTGCATTATTTACTATTCTCCTAAGAAAACTCAGAATTAATTGGAGCCCTTCTTTCTTTGTGAAAGTACGTTATTTATTTTTGTTTTTAATAATTTTTTATTATTATTTTATCAAAGTATTTACTTTTTTAATTCCACTTATAAAAAAAAAAATCATTTCAAAGTAAAATATAAAAAAATTTAAAATAAAATAAAATAAATTAATTAATCAAATTTTATATTACTTTTTTTATTGAATTTTTAACCTTCTAATCAATTTTTTTTCTCTTTTTCATTTTTCTCATCGATATTATTCAAAGAAGTAAAAAAAAGATAGCTAAAAAATAAAAACAATCTAAAAAGAACAGAAATAAGTAATAAGTAATAATAATAATAATAATAATAATAATCCAATGTGACCATGCTTTTTGTGAATTCAATTTATGATTGAAATTATTTATTTTTTTAGTATTTATTGTGATCGGATCACATTTGTCTAATTACTTTTTTATAAATTATATTTATTATTAATTTTTAAAATAAATATAATAAAATTATGTGATTATTCTGCGTTTGTATAAATAATTTACTCAGTTAAAATATTTTAAAAAATAATAATGTGTTGCAGCAACAAGCTCCTAGACTCTTACAAAGCCAATTATGTCAAAGACCGCGTTTTGACTTGTTGACCCGGCAACTTAGGAAAGACTGATAAAGGACGGAAGAGCAGCTGTACGTACACCTCATATTATTATTTTTTATTTTTTATATTTTATATTTTATTTTATAAGCACGTGGACCCCACACTTATTTAGTTGGACTAGTGTTTTTTTTTTTTAAGGTTTTTAGATTTTTTTTTAAATTTTTTTTATGTCAAATTATAGTTTTTTTTTATAAGAGAAAAAGTAAAAATAACTTAAAATTTTTTAATAAAAAAAATTTAAAAAAATTAACTTAAAAACAAGACCAAACACATAATTATATTTGTTGTGAAACCCATCAAACTCCTCGTTATTAAGTAAAATATAAAGTACAAATTATTAATTACTAGTGCTAAAAGGTATTTAATTATTTAATTTTAATAATTTAAAAATAAAATAAAAAATAATATTAATAATTATTTAATTAAACAATTATATGGCACATAATTAAAAATATAACTTAATTTGTTTGGAATGTTAAAGGTGAAGAGAGAATGTGTTTTTTAGAAGATGTATTTTTATACCTTGGATTTGAGCGTGGAATTATCTCTGTCATTCATTTAAAATATATGTTTAGGAGATAGAAAATATTTTTAAAAACCTCTCTTATTTTATTATATAGATATTACGAAAGAAATCAAAAAATAAATGACGAAAAATAAGAAATTACACACGTAAAATACGATTTTAGATAGTTCATTCAAAATTTGGACTATGTCTGTAGAATTATAGCGACTCTTACTATTCTAGAAGGCAGTATAAAATTACAACATATACAAAATTTTAATCATAGTCACAAATATATAAAGACTCACAACTGATTCAATAACCATAAACAAGTTAAAAAATTTCTCTCGGGATACAAAAAATTCATTTTAAATCATAAAATTTTCGAAACAAATTGGATTATAAGTCGAACCTCCAAAAATTAACCAGATTTCATACGCCTAACAAAACGTATCTAAAGTTTTTAGGAGAAAACAGATTAACTCCATTTCTTCTCCTTCTCTCAATAATTAAATTATGATCCTCAAGAGATTTTATGTGATTATTTGATGTAAGACATGATGATTTTTCTGCTTAGAAACGCTTGTCAATATTAGACATGATTACACACATTAATGCCTATCACATGCCTGCATTAAAGAGCAAAAAAAAAAAAAAGAAAAAAAAAAAGAGGAGAAGAAATGAAGAATCTAAAAGCATTTTGAGTGGGATGTACTGAAACATGCAAATTATTAAATATGGTCTCTCCCTAAGAGTAAGCAACAATGATTCAAACACATTTAAGAAGTTGGGTGCACCCTCAAACCCATGTGCCTTGAACTTTTCAGAAAATCTAAATTGGACCCCCACCAAAAATGAACTTAAAACACATACAAATGAAGGACAATGTTCCATCCATAAATGGCCTAGCTAGCTAGATTGCACTTTAAGCATGAGATAACTAATAAATTCCAATGCATGTTCTTTGATATTTTGAATCTGACTAATTTGATCTTTCTTTGATATTTTGAATCTGACTAATTTGATCTCTAATTTTGCGATCGAAACTACCTGTCTAACTCTTAGTGGAGTAGGTTGTGCATTAATTAGGCTTCAGTGTACATCGAATGCTATCATACGAAGTGAGATTTGAAAAAAACTATAATAGATAAGCGAATATTTGCTATTTAGGTTCCTCTAATTGAACAAATAATTATATCAAAATACAAAAAAAAAAAAAAAACTCTCAAAAATAGGAATAACTGGGAGAAGAACTAGATGTTCAGATAAAGAATAGATCGAACTGAACACCTTTGATTGTTCAATGGGTTGAGTTTTTTATTCTTTCCTTTTTCTTTTCTTTTTATAGGGGAGATAATCACAATTTCAAGTACAAATAGCGATGCAATGATTTCTACATAGATTTTACTTATATTTATGCTTATAATTGTACTTTATCATTTGGTATATTATTAATGTAAAATAATTGCGTTACTTGTAATATTACTGTTCAACAAATGGAAGCATTTTGTAGCTTACAGGTAGTCCAGGCACAAAACAAGGGATTTGGTGTGTGATAAAGGCAAATTGGTGCAATTGTTTCACCCTTGGAGGCACAAGTGGTAATTGACAAACAGATGAAAAAAATAGGGACTCGTTTGGTTGAATGATTATTTTTACGAATAAATAATATATTCAAATTATTAGTACTTGAAATATTATGAATTAAATTATCAGTGTAGTATTTTTATACCGAATGGTATTTGGCTAAGAATGTAAAATATAACATAAGGATAAATTATACATTATTTGGTTTGACATAATTTTAGTGAGATTAAATTTTTTAATGTACAAAAATTTTCAAAATAAATCCAAGACAAACCAACCCACCCCTGAAATTGGGATAATACCCAGTTTGGGAGATCTTCTTAACCTCCTCTAATTTCTTCTCAAACATGATTATGAAGGTGTTTGGTATTACTGAAACTAGTAACTTATTGATTTTAGCTTGTAACTGAAATTATGAGTGTTTGTTAAAAATTATAATTTATAATTAAAATAGAAAAAAAATAGTTATAAATTGTAGCAGAAGTTATAGGTGTTTAAAAAAATTTGTAACTTATAACTAAAATTAATAACAAAAAATTAAAAGTTATTAGCAGTAGTTTTGTTAAACACTCCTTGTATAAGAAATTATTTTCACATAATTCTATCCACATTTTGTTGGGATGTTATGTATCGCTTATATTTACTTTTAAAATGGGTTATATTGATTAATTTAGACTCAGGTATATATGATAAGATGATAAGATCAAAGTTGTGGCAGCATTCCACACCAAACTTGGTGGCTTTGATCAGAATTTCACATCTTCTGCATTTATAACAAATACCATCACCAATACAAGTTTGAAACCTAAAAATTCAAGAATAGGCAACACTGTGAACGAGTCAAGCCGAGTCTGATTAGTGAGTTTTGAGTTTTCCAAAACTTGTTTAAGTTTGGTTTGATTAATTGATTAGTGAGTTTTGAGTTTTCCAAAACTTGTTTAAGTTTGGTTTGTTTATTAATCGAGCTGATCTCAAATGAACTTTAGATGAGCTAATCAGGAGTTTGTTGAGAATGTGAAGAAAAATCATTAAAAATGGTAGACCGATCGATCGGTGGTGAGACCGATCGATCGGTGGTGTCTGCATATGAGAAACATAGAGCAGTGAAAGACCATTTGATAGACCGATCAATCCGTCTTTAGACCGATCGATCCGTCTATGATACCGATCGATCTATCTATGCGGGAATGTATTTATAAGATGCTAGGATTGCCGTAGCCGCTAAGGTTTTTTATTATTGTTCTTTTGTGATATTTTGTAATTTCTCTTCCAGAACTTCTCTTCTTCTTTGTAACCTCCAATCAATAGTGAAAGTGTGTGATCCCATGGACGTAGACACAACTTGTCGAACTACGTAATTCTTGTGTTTGTGTGCGATTGTCTCTCTTTTCTCTTTTCTTCATATTTATTCCGTAATTGTGTGATCGTGGTTGATCTTGAGCGAGATTAGTGATCGCGTTCTAATCCCCAACAACTAGTATCAGAGTTTCGGGTTAAGAGATTTACAAACACACATGGCAGAAGAAGGCAGATCGACAGTAATCGAGAAGTTCGATGGTATGGACTTCGGTTATTGGATGATGCAGATAGAAGACTATCTATATGGGAAGAAGCTATACTTTTCGCTCTTGGGATCCAAACCAGAGGGCATGAAGGATGAGAATTGGGCGTTGCTTGACAGACAGGTGCTTGGAGTCATCAAATTAACGTTGTCCCGGTCGGTGGTGCACATCGTAATCAAGGAGAAGACTACGGCAGATATGATGGCGGCACTGTCAAGTATGTATAAGACACCGTCAGCAAACAATAAGGTACATCTTATGAAGAAACTCTTTAATCTAAAGATGGCTGAGGGTACACCCGTTGCACAGCACTTAAACGAATT
This sequence comes from Heliamphora exappendiculata, assembly GCA_034768845.1. NCBI lineage: Eukaryota > Viridiplantae > Streptophyta > Magnoliopsida > Ericales > Sarraceniaceae > Heliamphora > Heliamphora exappendiculata. Next base: position 8,374 of record JAOTRH010040618.1, read on the forward strand.
CAATACCGTCATGAATGAACTATCTTCACCGGATATCAGTTTTGATATGAAGTCAGGGCTTGATTGTGTTGGCTTCATTGCCAAACAGTTGGGAGACTATGAGAACGGTAGTGAGTAACTCTGTCGGTAAGAACAAACTGAAGTACGACGATGTAAGGGATTTGATATTGAGCCAGGAGGTTCGCATGAGGGATTTGGGTGAGGTATCCAATTCGGGGTTAAATGCCGGTACAGCATTAAATGTTGAAGCTCGAGGTAGAGGTAATGACAGAAATCAAAACAGGGGCATATCTAAATCCAGAAGAGGCAGAAGCAAGTTCAGGTCAGGATAGCAAATTAAATGTTGGGGTTGTGGCAAGACTGGCCATATCAAGAAGAACTGTAGGGAGTAGAAGAAGAAGGAAGACGGTGAGTCAACCAATGCTGTGACAGAGAACGTCCAGGATGCCTTGCTCCTATCGGTTGATAGCCCTATTGATTCTTGGGTGTTGGATTCAGGAGCTTCCTTTCGCACGACGACACACTGGGAGATTATGGACAATTATGTTGCCAGTGACTTCGGCAAGGTGTATTTAGAAGACGAAGAGACTTTAGACATCGTGGGTATAGGCGACGTCAGAATCAGAGTGCCGAACAGGTCAGTGTGAAAGATACAGAAGGTATGGCATGTACCTAAACTGATGCGAAATTTAATTTCAGTTGGACAGTTAGAAGCTGAAGGTCATTCGGTGACCTTTGTTGGTGGCACGTGAAAAGACACCAAATGAGCTATGGTAGTAGCTCGAGGAACGAAGACAAGTACCCTATACATGACTACTAGTACAAGGGATACAGTGGCACTGACAGATCGTGGTTCAGACACGAGCTTATGGCATCAGAGGCTGGGGCACATGAGCGAGAAAGAGATGAAAATTCTCCAATCAAAGGGCAAGTTGTCGGGTTTGAAGTTTGTAGATTTTGATTTGTGTGAGGGTTGCATCTTCGGGAAGCAGAGAAAGGTCAGTTTTCTGAAAGGCGGCAAAACACCAAAGCCAGACAGGTTAGAGTTGGTGCACACAGATTTATGGGGTCCTTCCCTAGTTGCATCTCTTGGAGGCTTGCGGTATTACGAGACATTCATTGACGACTCCAGCAGGAAGGTATGTGTCTACTTTCTGAAGCACAAGTCTGATGTGTTTAATACTTTTAAGAAGTGGAAGGCTCTAGTTGAAACTGAGACTGGATTGAAGCTGAAGTGTCTGAGGTCAGACAATAGAGGTGACTACACAGATAGAAAATTCAGAGATTTCTGCGCAGCTAGTGGAATCAGGTGGGAGAAGACCATTCCAGGAATGCCACAACAGAATGGCATGGCTGAGCGGATGAACCGGGCACTGAATGAGAGAGCAAGAAGCATGAGACTGCATTCTGCGCTACCAGACTATTTTTGGGCATATGCAATGAACACAGCAGCCTACCTTCTAAACTGAAGACGGTTAGTACCATTGGGATTCAGAATTCAAGAGGAAATTTGGAGCAGAAAGAAGGTAAACTTATCTTTTTTGAAAGTCTTTGGTTGCATGTCATATGTTCATGTTGATGCTCATGCTAAAAGAAAATTGCAACCAAAGTCTAAAGTCTGTTATTTTATTGGATATGGTGATGAGGAGTTTGGCTACCGATTTTGGGATGACAAGAACCGAAAGATCATCAGAAGCATAAATGTGGTGTTCAATGAACAGGTGTTGTACAATGATAAGTTAAAGGCTGAGACGGACAGTGTGTTTCCAGAGACGAAGAAATTCGAGTTCATTAACTTGTATGACATTTCTGATGGAGCCAAACAGAATGGGGATGAGGAAGAAAAAGAAAACGTGAATCGACAGGTGAAACACAATATGCCAGTAACTATAGTCAAGAGGTCTTCTAAGAGCATTAGACCGCCATAGCGGTTTTCGCTGTCCCTGTTCTACATTCTGCTCACTGACAGTAGTCAGCAATGAAAGAGGAGATGGATTCTCTACTGACAAACCAGACATGGGAGCTGACTAGATTACCAGCTGAAAAGAAGGATTTGCACAACAAGTAGGTATACAGAGTGATGGAAGAACATGATGGCAGCAGGCGCTACAAGGCAAGGTTAGTTGTCAAGGGATTTCAGCAGAAGGAAGGAGTTGATTTCACTGAAATCTTCTCCCCGGTTGTGAAGTTGACAACTATCAGAACAGTGTTGGGAATTGTAGCTGCAGAGGATTTATTTTTGGAGCAGTTTGATGTCAAGACTTCGTTCCTTCACGGTGAGTTGGAAGAAGACACATACATGCGCCAACCTGAGGAATTTGCTGTGAAAGGTAAGAAATACATGATCTGCAAATTGAAGAAGAGCTTGTATGATCTGAAACAAGCTCCAAGGCAGTGGTACAAGAAGTTCAATTGGTTCATGCAGAGTACCGGGTCTACTAGGTTGGAGGTAGATCATTGTTATTATGTTAAGAGTTTTGATAGCTCATATATCATTCTACTGTTATATGTAGATGATATGCTCGTTGCTGGGCCATGCATCGAGGGGATCAACAAGCTGAAAAAACAGTTGCTAAAATAATTTTTCATGAAGGATTTGAGAGCTGCCAAGCAAATTCTTGGGATGAGGATAGTTAGAGACAGAGTCGCAAGAATCATGAGACTATCTCAGGCAGAATATATGAATAAGGTGCCGAGCAGGTTCAACATGGATGGCGCTAAACCTATCAGTACACCCTTAGTTAGCCATTTTAAGCTAACTAAGGATCAGTCTCCAAGGACAGAGCAGGAGCAAGAGCACATGAGCAAGGTTCCCTATGCATCGGCTATTGGTAGCCTGATGTATGCTATGGTCTGTACCAAACCAGATATCGCATATGCAGTGGGAGTAGTCAGAAGATACATGAGTAATCTAGGGAAGCAGCATTGGGATGCTGTCAAATAAATTCTGAGATATTTGAAAGGAACTACAGATACATCCTTGTGTTTCACGAGGATATGACTGAACTTGCAGGGCTATGTGGATGCGGACTTAGCAGGTGATGTTGACAGTAGGAAGAGCACCACTGGGCTTATCTACACTTTGGGGGACACAGCAGTGAGCTAGGCTTCATAGCAGCAGAAGATTGTGGCGCTTTCTACGACAGAGGTAGAGTATGTTGCAGTGACAGAGGCTGAAATGAAAATAGTTTGGTTACAGGGTCTCTTGGATGAGTTGGGTAAGAAAGTTGACAGAGGAACACTCTACAGTGATAGCCAGAGTGCTATCTTTCTTGCCAAAAATTCAGCATTCCACTCCAAGACGAAGCACATACAGCTGTGGTATCACTTCATTCGCTCTTTACTAGACAACAATCAGTTGACTATTGAGAAAATTAGTGGGGCAAAGAATTCAGCTGATATATTGACAAAAGGTGTCAACATTAACAAACTGAAGCTGTGCTCGGCTTCAGTTGGTCTTTAAGAATAGAAGATAGGAGGTTAGGTCACACAGGTCTGAGTATTTGTTTTGGTGGTTTCAAGGTGTTGAGGTTGCCGAGATTTCTCAAGTCTTGAAGTGATTTTACTTCAAGTGAGAGAATTATTGAGAATGTGAAGAAAAAATATTAAAAATGGTAAACCGATCGATCGATGGTGTCTACATGTGAGAAACAGAGAGCAGTGAAAGACCATTTGATAGACCGATCGATCCGTTTATGATACCGATCGATCGGTCTATGCGGGAATGTATTTATAAGCTACTAGGGTTGCAGCAGCCGCCAAGATTTTTCATTATTGTTCTTCTGTGATATTTTGTAATCTCTCTTCCAGAACTTCTCTTCTTCTTTGTAACATCCAATCAATAGTAAAAGTGTGTGATCCCGTGGACGTAGACACAACTTGTCGAACCACGTAAACTTTGTATTTGTGTGCGATTGTCTCTCTTTCTCTCTTCTTCGTATTTGTTCTGTGATTATGTGATCGTGGTTGATGTTGGACGGGATTAGTGATCGCATTCTACTCCCCAACAGAGTTGAGTTTGAGTACCTTGATCTTTCTCTCTCTTTTTTTTTAACACATTTACCAGAGAAAATAATAGGTCTTATGTGCAAGTTCTTGCGCTACTGTATGCATGCAAATGATCCTCTTTTGGAGTATGTTTTGTGAGTGGCCTTTTTAAGGCGTGTTTTGGATGAGTGGTATCTCGACGATATATCTCTGTAACTCATTTTTAGGGCTCGATTGGCAATTAGATGCGTTTTAAGTCAAGAAATTAAATTAAATTTACAGTAGATTGTTTTGTAACTTAGTTTTTAAACTAATTTTTTTTAAGTTGGTTATTTGGATAAAAAGCTAATTTTTTTGCTTTTTTGTCAAAATAAACAATTTTACCATTCTATATATTTAATATTAATAATTATATATAATTAGTAGTAATAGTAAATAAGTTATAAATAAAAGGTATTATTGTATTTTAAAAATAGTAAAAGTTTGAATAGAATATTATGGGAGTTTGTGTTTTAATTTGATTTTTTAATTTTTTAACTTTTTTGCTAAACAAGCAACCATAGCTTTTTAAAATTTTTAGTCAAAAAGTCAAAAAATCAAAGTTACCAATCAAAGCCTCAGTATTTTTGTAAAATCTGTTTTGTAGCATAAAATTAAACACTTAAAAAAAATCTTATGCGCAAACTTTACCGCCTACCGAATAATTATAATACGTAAAAATGTATACAATGAGGGAACCAGAATTCCGCAGTTGGAGGGGCCATATACCAATGAAAATAAATGTAAAAGACCCATTTAAACATAAAATAATATAAATTAATATATGAAATTATATATTGTAAAAAAATTAGAGGGAATGTGGCCCCGTTTGTTAGGCGTTAGGCGTTAGGAGCTTAATTATTTAGGAGGGTTTGTCTAATGACCCGATCCGTTTTAAAGACATCATAATTTTAAATAAATTTTTTGTGAAGCTTAGTCAAAGGAACGAAGATTAGGACTGCTGAACACTCATATTGTATTGTCTCATCTCGTAGTGAAATCGTCACAATTTTATAAGCATAACCCTAATTTTGTATGAATCACATAAAATTATGCCTTTATATGTGATTGCATTATTATTTCTCGTTGTTATTTTTCGTTTATGTCATAACACTACCGTCTCCTGTCTATCCATGGGTGTATAGCACACACTTATGAAGTGTGATTAATGAAACATGTGGCCCAAGCCCAAAAGTCCACAAGAAGCCCAGTCCAATGAAGGGAAGGGAAAACAGACTAGGCATTTCTATCCGTTGGATCATTTTAATATCCAGTACCATTGGGCTGGGCTAGGCCTGTTTCGTTGGGCCTCGTGTACAAGATTAGGGGGGAAATTACAAAATATCCGAAGTTGGAGCGACTATCACTATGGGTATGTTTGGGGTTTCAATAATAATAATAATAATAATAATAATAATAAAATTGAATTGTATAAAATATAATACGAATTAACATATTTAATTTTATTTTGTGCTTGAAGTGATTTTTTATTTCGTATTTGCGTTAATATATCTTATACAGTGAATGACGTAGCATTGATGTAAAATTTGACCATATCATGTTTATACAATAAATACTGTATAAGTTTATACAAAATTAAAAATAATATAAAAAGAATTATCCATTGTATGAGATTTCAATTTTATTTAAATAATTTTTCAAAAAATTAGTCCAAAAATAAGATTCTTAAGAATAAAGATTAATATCATTCAACATAATCGTCACATTAAGGCAAGCCACACTATACTGATGTTTTGGCTAAATAGTCCTTGCTTTGGTTCATCCGCATAGAGACCGTTAGAGAAATGCGACGGTTTCTTACGTTAACATGATACAAATATCTAAATTTAATATTTTTTTTTAAAAAAAATATTAAATAAAATAAGTAAATAAAAATGTAGAAGTGACTACACCTTATAATAAGTACAGTTCTACTGCCCTCTTTAGGAACTTATCTCTTCTTGAAAGCCTTCTTCCCTGGTTTCTCAAGTAAGTAATAAATCCCCTAAAACAAACTACATCCTGTCACATTAATGTTTTTTGAGTTCTACAGGAAGGATGTGACCTTCTGAGAACAATTTTCATGTGATTTCTTTTTTTTTTTTTTTTAAATTCTGAGCGGTTTGTTTACACCAAAATACAGTCTATGTGGGATGACAGCATATATATAGCCCTCCATCATGGAGGGAGTTATAGAGAAATTAATAGCCACTCTTGACTATTGATTTTATGATTCAATTGCCAATTGCTATTGAATTCTGCAATTCAATGGTCAATGAATTTACAGATTCCAACAATTTTACTCTATACGATTTATTAAATTAGATAAAGATGTCGAATGAAACTCAATCTAAACATGAAATAAGATAAGATATCTTTTTAATTCTGTCCTATATGAAGACATGATTGAGCACATGTTTAAATTAATTTTTTAAGAATATTTTTTGTTTAAAAGCCTTTAGAAAAACTTACTAATTTAGCTTCAGTTAATTTTTTCTATATATTTTTATATTTATTTTATTATAAAAAAATTAAAAAAATTAAAAATTTTTTAAAAAAACTAATCCAGACATAGGCTGAATTAAATTGTCTAACTATATCCAATTCATTCCCCCATTATCGAAGCACTAAACAATCTCCAGGAGTTTGAACAGTTAAATAGTAAATCCATGGTAAAATTCAAAATGCATCAATCACAATTACGTAACAATGTGAACTTGGTATGAATATGCAATTGTGATGGTTTAGAACCATATGGTTCGGAACTAGCTAAGAGTTACTGTCATGGATAATTGGCGCAAAGTTGGGTTGTGGATAGAGTGAACTCGAACCCACCTGTTTATTAATAGTTTGAACTCAACTCCATAAAAATTTACTTAAATTTGATTTATATAGTCAATCAGACATTTATGAACACAAATTTAGGCTTGTTTCTTAAACGAGCTAAGCTCGTATAAATTCGATTCGATTCGGCTCAGCTAAGTTCAAGAATAACTCGTTTAATAACTCGACTTGACTCGATAATAACTCGTTAAACTCGTTTAAAAAATATATACATATATAAATATCTTTTATATATATATATATATATTATAAAAAATTAAGGCATCTTGTTCCTTCACCTTTTTTTAGATAGTTTTGGAGGGTGATGCTATTTGTTATTTGGTACATTATGGATGATTTAAAATTTGGTGAATTATTTTTTGCTTAATTAAATTTGATTTTTTATTTTTTAAAAAAATTCTTAAATTTTTATTACTATCTTTCTAAAAAAAAAATTTAAATTTACTTGTAAATAAAAATACATCAAACTCGAGCTCGAGCTCGATTTGACTCGTTTACATTATACGTGTCGAGCTCAAATTGAGTTCAAACATAGTTGTACTTAAACGAGCCAAACTCGAATAATAACGAGCTAATTTATTCGAGTTCGAGCCGAGCTTGAACTGTCATGCTTGTTTCAGATGCGAGTTTTGTACGCCTTGAGCGAATATACTTATTCATGTATGAGAATGCATGTTTACTGTTTACGAGAGTTGAATTTTGAAAATCTTTTATCCCAATGTTGTATATTTTTTAGTTGATGATTTTTCAAGTACAAATCTTATTTTTATAAACGGTGTTTAGTGGGTTTTTACGTGACCCTAAAATTTGAAACGTGACATGAACACTGCAAGAAATTCTCAAACTTAATTAAGCTCGGTTCGGTTCGTTTACACCCTTAGTTGTAGGTTTTGGGTTTGTTTTGGTTGCTTTAAAAGCTTGATTTTTAAGAAGTATACTTTTTTTTTAAAAAAAGAAGAAGAAAATGTTAAATTATTTGTGATAATTTTTTATAGTAGCTTTTTTACTTGATATTGAAATGTCTAAAATGTCATTGTTTTTAGCTTTTAAAATGTAATGTTTAGAATATTAACATGATTTTTTTTTTGTAAGAAGGGTTAACTTTTTTAAGTAAATGTATTATAGTTATTTTGTTTGAAAAAAAATTAAGGTATTTGGGATGTGTTTACTTTTAAAAAAAAATTAAACAGTATAACTTAAAAGTTGGCCATTTTTTATTTTTATTTTTATAAAAGAGTTAAGTTAAAAACTATTCCAAACAAACAATTAGTTAGAACTTTAGGGGCTGAATTATGAGTCATATGGGTGTAAAAATGGCCCGAGACCCGACGGGGGCCCAAAACTTGCCACTGTAGAAGCTCGGCTCGGCCCATTTCCGGGCCCGAGCCGGTCCGGCCCATCACTGTTTATGGACCGGGTTTGGGCCGCCTATTAAAGCTCGCCGGCCGGCCCGACCCAACCTGAGTCTAGCCAGCCCAAAAAAGGCTCGAGGCCCACCCGCCACAAGTCCGGGTTCGGGCTAGCCGTTGGGCCCGGCCCGACCAGCCTGCCACCGTCCCCCCTCCAACGATTAGTTTTGTGGATGAACGGTTGGGATTATTTGACCGTTGGGCTCGGCCCGGCCTGACCAACGGCTAGTTGTTTTGATTTTTTGTTTTTTTAAACACAATTTTTTTTCTATAAATAGGTAGCCTCCTTTTCATGTTTTTCTCATCCAAACAACAATTTTCTCTCTACTCTCTTCTCTATAATTTTTCTCTCTAATTACTCGATGATATTCGGGTTCAGTGCAATTGTTGGCGAATCAAGAAATAAAAACAAATAATCGAGACCAAGATCAAAACACAAATCGATCGAGATCAAGATTAAAAATCAGAGTTACTTAATTCAGTTTGCTTTATTGTTTGCAATTTAATTTATTTTTTGTAATTTTATTTAATTTTTTTAAATTCTAGTCTCTATTCTCTAAAAAATTAATTTTTTTTTGTAATTTAAATTCTAGTCTCTAAAACAATTAATTTATTTGTTGTAATATTAAATTAAATTTTGAATAAATTTTTTTAAAATTTTAATTAGTTTTTAAAAAAAATTAAATTCTATTTCATTTTCAATTTTTTAAAATTCTAGTCTCTAAAAAAATTAATTTATTTGTTGCAATATTTAATTAAATTTTGAATACATTTTTTTAAAATTCTAATTAATTTTAAAAAAAATTAAATTCTATTTCATTTTTAATTTTTTTAAATTCTAATCTCTATTCTCTAAAAAATTATTTATTTTTCTGCAATTTAAATTATAATCTCTAAAGCAATTAATTTACTTGTTGTAATATTTAATTAAATTTTGAATACATTTTTTTAAAATTTTAATTAATTTTTTTAAAAAAATAAATTCTATTTTATTTTCAATTTTTTTTAAATTCTAGTCTATATTCTATAAAAAAATTAATTTATTTGTTGCAATTCAAATTGTAGTGTCTAATTTATTCTCTAAATTATTTGTTGCAATTTAAATTCTAATCTCTAATTTATTTATTTATTTGTTGTAATTTAAATTCTAGTATCTAATTTATTCTCTAATTTATTTGTTGCAACTAAAAATCTAGTCTTTAAAAAAATTAATTTATTTTTTGATTTAAAATTTAATAATTTTAAAAAAAAATTCGATGGATTCAAATATTTTTTCCGTTAATGAATAAAAAGATATTTTTACATTTCCATCTACTAGTTCTAATTCCACTCTTCGTGTTCCTATTCCACCCACTACTTCATCTGCATCTGCATCTGTAGGTTTATTTAGTAAAAATGTTTCAAATGTGTGAGAATTTTTTAAAAAAATTTTTGAAAAAAATAATGATGGCACCGTTACTATTAAAATAAAATGTAAGGTTTGTAATAAACTATTTCCGGGTAACACATCGAGTGGCACTAGCCACTTACGTAGACATGCTGAAATTCACCGTAAAAATTCACCAATTAATGTCACTTCACAAATGCTAATAGATATGGATGCAACTGGTAATATTACAAATTTTTCGTGAGAATAAACCCGGGCACAAAATGCTGTTGTTAATTATATAATAAAATAAGAACAACCATTTTCAATGAGTGAACAGCCGGCATTTGAAAAAATGATACAAACCGAATTTGTTCCGCAATTTTAACGTTTTTCTAAAAATACTACCAAAAATATAATTTTAAATAAATTTAATGAAATTAAAATCGAGTTAATTGATTTATTTACAAATTTAAAAGAAAAAATTAGTTTAACTTCTGATTTATGGACTACTAGAAATAAACAAGAATTTCAATTTATTACAGTACATTTTATAAATAATGATTGAAATTTATGTAAAAGAATTTTTTTATTTAAAACTATAAAATTTTCCTATACTGATCAATCTTTAGGTATAATTATTAGGCAAGAACTAGATACGTGAGGCATTGCAAATAAAATATTTTCTATTAATTTAGATAATACTTCTTATAATAATGAATGTGTTAATTATTTAAAACATCATTTACAGCTTCCATTATCTGGTTCTCTATTTCATGTTCGTTGTTCCGCACATATTTTCAATTTAATTGTGAAAGAATGACTTAAATATTACAATAAGTCTCTTAAAAATGTTAGATTAGCAGTAAGATGTATAAATAGTAATAATATGAGAGTTAATTTGTATAGAAAAATATGTCAACAAGAAAATATAAAATATAAAAAATTACAACATGATGTAGACACTAGATGGAATTCGACATATCAAATGTTAGCACTAGCATAAAACAAAGAAAAGCAATTGATTTATATTATAAAATAAATACATGTATTAATTTTGAACCACCAATGTCTAGTTATTGGAATAATTTAAATGTATATAAAAAAATTTATAAAATTTTTGATTAAGCAACAAAATTATTTTAATTTATTTACACTTCTACTACTCTATTAGTTTAACTGCAATTAAAACAAATTAGCGCAGTATTTGATCAAGTTTTATTCAATCCAAATTATTATCAAATAATATTTAGTATGAAAGATAAATTTGATAAATATTATAATAAAATAATACATATTTTTAGAATAGTTTGCATACTAGATCCTATGAGTAAAAATATTGGTTTATAATATTTTTTAAAAAATATTTATGATAATATAAACCAATATGAAGTAATAAATGAAATACTTAAATATTTATATGATAAATATAAAACTCAAATAATACTACAATCAACACAACCCCATAGGTCAAGTACTTCATCTCGAAGTCGTAACGATGATTGGTCTATCATAAAAAATAAACGACTTTCTGAGGCTCATGGAAGTTTTATCACAGAACTCCAACGTTATTTTGATGTTGTAGAAAATATAGATAAAAATAATTTTGATATTTTAGATTATTGAAAATAACACGAGTTGTCGTGATCAGTATTGGCCGCGATAGCTCGCGATATACTTGTCATTCTTGTCTCTACAGTTGCTTCGGAGTCAGCTTTAGTGCAGGCGGACGGGTGCTGAACAACTACAGATCAAGACTCACTCCGGAGATGGTTCATGTATTAATGATTACACGAGACACACTTTACGCATTGAAAATGTGTCAAAAAACAGACGAGAAAAAAAGAATCGAATCAGACATAGAAGATATCACGTCTGGAACACCTGAATAATTATCAGACTCAGACTGATTTTTTAGATTATTTATTGTATACGTAAATTTTCTTACTTTATATTTGTAATTTTACATTTCAATTTGTTATGTATTTTGCGTAGAGAATAATGCAAATGATTGTTAGGCTTGTATGTGCTAACTTAGTTGAGATATACTTGACCTATAGTAATGCAATTTTTTTATTTTTTTAATATGTACAATATATTTACAATGTGTAAAATTGTTCACATTTGATTTTTGATTAATAAAATTTATATCGTATTTTATTATTTCAATTGTTCAAGTTTACTTCATTTAATTGATTAATACACTTATAT
>JAOTRH010040639.1:0-20227 GCA_034768845.1 Heliamphora exappendiculata
GGGCTTATTTTCATAGGATCTTCTTGAAGCTGTAACAGGCTTGTGAATGTGCCCGTAAATATTCAGATAGCTCAAGTAGAATCTTGAAGTTTGTAAAGGCTTGGAATACGCCATGAAGTATTCTAAATAGTGAAAATACTCAAGGGAGATATTAAGGAGTGGATGTAGGCTACGATAAAGCCGAGCCACTATAAATTCCTGGTGTTTGGTTCTTTTTCTCTATCCCTCATCTTTTAATATTTTCCTTGATTACATTCTTGCATTTCTTGCTTTATTTCAATATTAAAAGATTTTTAAAAAATATTTTAAATTCCTTTATTGTGAAAGACCCAATTCACCCCCCTTTTGGGTTGCCTAGATCTAACAGCTTGAAACTCGAAGTCTCCTCCAACTAGGATCAGATCATCGCCATGCTTATCTGAGTCTAGGAGGTCATATACTATTTGCTGGGCAATACTCCTCTGGCGGAGGTAGTATGTGCGATCATTACAGGTTAAGGTGTAGTTGTGAAAAATCTCAGGGATGCTGAGATTCAAAGCATATCGACGGTTGATCTCGGCCACCCCCATCCCTACCCTAAAGAAGTTGATAGAGACTTGTTGGGGCGTGAGGAAACAGGTGGCCAACATCTCCCTGAGCAAGTGGTCGGCGGGAAACCAGACCCCAGCCTCCACGATTGAGGCAATGAGAAACTCTAGTTTCCCTTGGGGCAGAAAGGAGACCCAGGGATGTCTGGGTCACAATAATGAAGGGTCATAGAAGGATGGATTCAATACTTGGCCTTAAAGGCAGCCAAGGCAGAAGGGGTGTTCAACTCTTTCACGAACTTGCCCTTCCTTCTGGCCATTGCTCAAACAGGGGAAGGAGGTGAACGGGGAATGAGGAAGAGGAGAAGAAAGGTGATTCCCGAAAGTCTAAAAAGAAAATTGAGAATAAAAAAAAAACAAAAACAAAACCCCAGAAACCTAGAAAGTTGCGAAAGGATAAAAAAGAGAACAGAGAAGAGAAAAGGAGATACACTTATAGAACTAGGGATGCACCAGCAGTGACTTAAGTTCAGTATGAAAAGGGGATTGATGGCAGCGTTGCACGAGTGGTAGCGGCGGATTAAGAAGTCAGTGGATCAAAAGGAGTTCCTTTGGAAGATTGGGGGAGCAAATGAAGAGAGAACAGGAGTAGTGCTAGTCGTAGAAAGGGAAAAAAGAGGCCAAGGGCCTCATTTATAGGCATTGTTGCCTCGAAGAGCACTAACAGCCACCTCAGGAAGGTGAAATAAAATCATCGCGCTTTCGAAAAGGGGCGAGACGCTTCAAAATGGACCAATCCTACCTTGACGCGTGGAAAGCGTAAATGATATTAAAGTGCATTAAAAGAAATAGCGCCGGAGGCAGAGGAGAGCTGAGTGGCAAATGAAGGGGGATGGGCCAAAATTCGGATCCAAACCCATCAGAAGTATCTAAGGCACAAAATGGGGTCCAACGTGATAGATCACCTCGGCCTATCATGGGGACCACTATGGGCTGACCTATTTGAACCAACCACGGTTCATGGTTCGGTCCTTGTTATCACATTAAATGGTCTAACATCGCATTTAATATGACATGACCATGGTCAGAGCGGTATTGAATACGATTAGACCGAGTGTCCCTTGCCATCAAATGAAGGGGGAGCATTTAATGCAGGCAGCTCGTCCCAAAGGATGACCGAGATGAAATTATTTATGGCAATGTCACTGTGGGGGATAGCAGTCACTGTCGGTTCAGAGGTAGAGGTGGCAGAGGTACCTTGAAGGGACATTTGACAGGGGAAGTACTCATGAGAATTGAGGAGAGATATTAGATTTCCAACATTATAAAAGGTGGATGATCCCCAGTCTAGAGGTATGTTCATTCTGGTTTTTCTCAAAGACACAAGAAAAAACCTACTGATAACCAATACTTATTCTTTGAAGACCCTTCCTAACTTTACCATCGGAGCGGCCTCCGGCGAGACGCCGCCAGGTAGCTGTCTCGCCGGAGGCAGCTTACGTTTGTTCATATTTTTACAGATCAGTCAATAGGCAGACGCGGTCAAGCTGGATTCAACTAATCAAACAAATATAATTTACAGGGCAACCACGTATATGTGCCTTTATTTTGTGGGCCACTAAACAAAATAATATTTAGTCTAGCATTCAGCCACTTGGCCAATTTAATAATTTAAGCGGTTCAATAAGATTAACATTAGATGTGCTACAAATCACATTAATCTTTATTCCAATTTGATCGCCATAATATCATGATTAAAGAACCCACAAATGTGTTATGACAAGCTTACATTATAAGCAATATATTGTCTTTTTGTATTACAGTACTAGCAAGTTGTTTAATATGATCTATAGATGAGAAGTGCATTCTAAAGATCCAACATAATGTTCATTTTCTTGAGACTATTCTTATTATGTATTTATCCATTCCCATATATGTATTTATACAATTAAAATAGGAATTATTAGAAGCATAGTTAATGAAAGGTTAAAATGTTAATTAAAGTAAATTAAATAATGCATTTAAAAAAATATAAATAATAATTATCATGGGTTACGTTTAAGACCCATTCATTGGCATGCTTCTTAAATGATTTTGGTGAAAATTCTTTCCTTAGTAGATCTATAACTATAAACTGTGTATATATTCTATTAAAATTTTCAATTTTTGAACTTCTTAATAGCAAAATATTTCAATTATATATATTTGGTACCATTAGAATACTTGTTAGTCTTATAGAAAAATATTATTGTAGAATTATCAGAATAAACTCTAAATGACTTAATAATGGAGTAAATGACCCCGAGTCTGGCGATAAAGTTCTACTACCACAATTCATAAACTATGGCTTAAAAGTATATCACAAGTTCAACTTCCATAGTATATGCGTTGGGTCTGAAAATCAAGATCTAGTCATAACGTATATGAATTATGTTAAAAAAGACCTGAACCAACAAACGCCAAAATAGACTTTAAATTAAAATATTTTGATATCGAAGAATCAAAATGATAACCCGGTATAACTCTTAAAATTAGAAAAGAATTATACATTCAAAATTTGTCTGCTTTGATTTCGTTTTCAGTAACAAACTTTAGTCTATAGATCAACGCGGTTATTAACATGCAATTTATTCTCCAATCAAGCCTTCTGTTATATTCTCAAATACCAAGAACACAATCAAAGTGTGGGTTTTGTTCTTTGTGTTATTTAAACCCTAACTAGCTATACTTATATTTTCACAAAAACGTGAAAAACTTAGTCTTGAAGACAAATTGACTGAATTAATTGTGGTCAGAGTTTATAACTGCACTTTTATAGGTTATAGTAGGAACTTGTGGTGAAAATAAGACATGTGCTCTTAATGTAATTATAAAATCCTAGCTTAACCAAGAAGTAATTTCATAAAAATATAAATTATAATTCATTCTACGAAAAAATTATAACTGCACTCTCAGTGTTAATCTTAAAATTGAATTATTCGAGCTCATGTTATTAAATGCTTATTTATTCTTTTTCACGTTAAAATTATAGATATCCGCCGATTAAATTAAATCACTAACATTTTTATTTAATCAGCTTCTTTAAAAATTTCTTAACACCTTTCACTTAACTTATTCGACATGGCAGATTATAAAATTCACCTGCAAGATTTGGCACGATCAAAATTTATATGCTTCCTTAAGTGAGTATCATCAATCCCGATTACGGGACGTGGACTCCGTCAATAATTAATATCCAGCATATAATTAAGGCTGTTATCCAACTCACCGAAATTATTGACCTGTAAAATATCGCACTATCTAATGAACAAAAATAACGAACATTAAATATACGCGTATAATAATTTTTTCAAGATTAAAAGTATAAGCACTCATAATAATCATGAGATGTGAATTAATTTAGGATAAATTACACCTACACTATTTCTATTTAAAGGTAATAACACTGACACTCCCTTTAGTCTCTGAAATATCACTGCACTCCCTAACATTTTTATTTTTGTAACACTTAGCTCCAAAAGTTAACTTCCGTTAACTTTTGAAATGGAAATCACCGTTTGTCACTTTTGAAACAGTTTTTTTTAATTTTTTAGTTTTTTTTTCTTTTTTTTTATTACAAAATCTTATTTTAAAAATTTTCAATTAAAAAATAAAAAATTAATAAATAAAAAAATAAATAACATAAAATTTAATTTATTAATTTATTTTTATTTTTAAGTTTTTAATTTTGATAAAAAAAACTTATTTTGATAGAAATTTTTAAATAAGATTTTGTAATTAAACAAAAAAAATGAAAAACTAAAAATATTAAAAAAACTATTTCAACAGTGTTTCCGTTTGAAAAGTTAACAGAAGTTAACTTTTGGACTTAACTGTTACAAAAATAAAAAATATAAGGGAGTGCAGTGATATTTTAGAGAATAGAAAGGATGTCAGTGTTATTAGTCTTAAATATTAGGGGTGTAGGTGTAATTTATACATTAATTTATATATTTAGTACAAAATTAATAACACAAATACGGTCCTGTTTAATCCACACAAAGTGTACTAGCACAATAAGTCAGAACAATTATTGAAATAATTATTGTTCCCCGTAATCAAAATAGATCTACTAAAATATTGTGCTACAGTCGTACCGACGGTGTATCTAATTCTATCTAAGACTGTGAACCAAAATTTTATATTCTACAAAAACCCATAGTCTGGTATTTTGTTTGTAAGCCAAACTCTATACACTAGATTAAATACTATGTAGAATAAAAGACACTCATACATAACATTAAGTAAATAATGAAACACATACATTTTCTAATGAAGATTCTCATAAAATTAAAAAATTAATTTTATTAATAAATAAAATTAAATACCAAAAATCCAAAATATGAGTTTTAGTATATAACCCTGAAAATCTCTCACTTATACCCAAAATTACGCTGCCATACATTTGACTCCCATGCCCTCTACATAACTGTCAAAAGTTATAGCTAATAAGCTCTTTATAAAAGGATCTACAAGGTTATCTACTCATACAATCTTGGTTATAATTATGTCACATCTCTATACGATATCTCGTATTAGGTGATACTTATGCTCGATGTGTTTTATTTTTGTGGGCTTTTGGTTCCTTCGAGTTAGCAATTGCTTCACTATTTTTATAATAAAGTGTAATAGCTGACTGTACTGAAGGTACTACATTTAGATCCAGCATAAAGTTTATGAGCCAAACGGCCTCTTGGCTGCTTCAGAAGCTGCCACGTACTTAGCCTTCATGGTAGAATAAGCAATGTAGTACTGCTTGATACTCCTCCAACTTATGGCTCTATCTCCCTAGATAAACACATATCCCGAGGTAGACTTTTAGGAATCCTTATCTGATTGAAAATCTGAGTCTGTGTACTTAAAAGGCACAAGTCTATCTGCCTAGTAAACTAACATATAATCCACAGTCCTTTTCAGGTATTTGATTATATGTTTTACTACTGTTCAATACTCCTGCCATGGATTGGATTATTATCTGCTAACCATGTAAACGACAAAACATATGTCGGGTCTAGTGCAAAGCATAGCATACATGACGCTTTCTACTGTCGAAGCATAAAGAACTACCTTTATGTTCTCTATTTTAACATGAGTGATGAAACTCATGTAGCATCTCAGCGCGGCACGACTCTGGTATAAACAGTTGCCCTATCAACCTCAGACTCTGATCTAAACTCACCACCCATCCTGTTATGTCTTTCCCACTGGCAATGCGGTCTTGTATCATCTGGGCCTCCGAATCAGTTCGCTAAGCCTCTAACACATGTGCAACCAATGCAGGCTGTGAAGCTACTGAATATAAGGTCGCACCTCTCTCTATCTCCCTGAGAAACAGGTCAAACTCCTCAACATCTCCAAGCATGTCCCATTCTTGTATAGCCACAAAAGCTAATGAACCATGAGATCTCCTACTGAGTGCTTCGGCTACAACATTTGCCTCTCCCGGGTGGTACTACAAATTGAAGTCGTAGTCCTCCAACAATTCCATCCATCGTCGCTGGCGAAGATTCAAATCCTTCTGTGAAAACAAGTATTTTAAGCTCTTTTGATCAAAGAAAACCTCGAAATGTTCACCATACAGATAATGCTGCCATGTCTTCAAGGCAAAAACCATAGCTGCCAACTCCAGATCGTGTGTCGGGTAATTCTTCTCATGTGTCTTCAACTATCGCGAGCCGTAGGCTACAACCTTACCTCCCTGCATCAACACACAGCCCAAACCATCATGCGACGCATCGCAATACACTGTATATCCCAGACCTCGCTCTGGGATGATCAACACAGGTGTACTGGTCAATCTCCTCTTCAACTCCTGGAAAGCCGACTCACAGGACTCACTCCACAAAAAACTAACTCCCTTCTGCATAAGATGCGTCATAGGTGCTGCCAATCTAGAAAAGTCCTTCACAAATCGCCGATAATAACCTGCCAAACTCAAAAAACTACAGATCTCAAAGACGTTCCTCGGTTGCTACTAATCCATCAAGGCATCAGTCTTCGACGAGTCCACTGATACCCCATTCAGAACTCGCACTTTTTGAACTTCGCATACTAGTGATGCTCTCTTAGAAGCTGTAAGACAACGTGTAGATGCTCCTCATGCATTTCCCTCGTGGGTGCATATATCAAAATGTTATCTATGAACACAACCATAAAATTGTCTAGATAAGGGTGAAAGATACGGTTCACCAAACCCATAAATATCGCAGGGGCGTTCGTCAAACCGAACGGCATGATCAAAAACTCGTAGTGACCATAACGAGTTCGAAAGGCGGTCTTCGCTATGTCCTCGTCCTGAATCCTCAGCTGGTGATACCCTGACCTCAAGTCAATCTTCGAGAAGCAGCTCGATCCCTTCAGCTGATCAAACAGGTCGTCAATCCTCGACATAGGATACCTGTTCTTCTTCGTCACCTGATTCAACTTCCTGTAGTCTATGCACAGTCTCAAAGACTCATCCTTCTTGTTTGTGAAAAGAGCTAGAGCTCCCCATGGCGACGTACTCGGCCGCACAAATCCCATGTCAAGCAACTCCTGCAACTGCACCTTGAGTTCTAGCAACACAGCCGGTGCAAAGCGATACGATGGCATAGAGATGGGAGCAGCCCTTGGAACAAGATCAAGAGAGAAATCTAAACAGATCATCAGGAAAGACATCTGGGTAATCATAGACCACAGGGGGTAGCTCCCATCGAACCTCACCTAGCTCATCCAAACTGAGAGCAGAAAAGAAGAAACCCAAGTTCCCTCGAACCCGAGCAACGCCGGGCATAGACATCAAGCCCTCATCCCGATCACCCACAAAGTAAAAGTAGTCACCCTTCGGCGTACAGATCGACACTCTTCGTCGCTCACAATCTATAAAGGCACGGTAGGCAGTTAGCCACTCCATCCCTAGGATGACATCAAACGTGGTCATATCTAGAATGATAAAATCAAACTTTAGATAATGGTTGGCCACTCCTAACTCGTAGGATCTGCAAACTCTACTCAACACCACATTCCCACTGATTGGGGTCTCTACACTCAACGCACTATCCAATGAGTCAGCTTGTAACCCCAATGTAGATGTAAAAGCAGAAGAGATGAAAGAATGTGATGCTTCCATGTCGATGAGAACACTGGCCCATGATCTATAGACTAGAAGAGTACCTCTGATCATGGTTGGAGTAGTTGTAGCATCAGGCACAACTGGTGCTTTGGAAGCACTGGGTTCAATAAGAACATAAGCCCTGGCCTGCGGTGGTCTAGTCTGCCCACCATAACTCTGAGTCGTCGGCTGCCTCACAGACTGTACTGAAGCACCTCCTTCTGTCAACCTAGATGTCTGAGCCCTAGGTTGCTGCAAAGCCTGTCGTCTCTGGGCAGATGGAGCAGCTGGCGTTCCTATCGCACCCTAGACACTCCCTTCTCGAGGGCAGAATCTACGAATATGCCCGGACTGACCACACCCAAAGCACACTGGTGGATCTCTTGCCTGTGACTGGACAGACGCTAAACTCTGGATCTGGCTCTTTTGTGGGCACTCAGATGAACGATGTCCCGGCTATCCGCATCGATAATAGATCAGCTCTCTCTGCTCTGGCCTTCATGTCAAAGCCATGGAAGGTGTAGGTGTGGATGACTGCGGCTGATATGATCCAGTAAAATGAGAACTAGGTCCCGGTGACCTCTAGCGCTTTTTCCCGTGCCTCTAGAATTGTGCATCTCTATTGCCCTACTGACTCCCACTCTCTCTAACTCTACGGCTCTCTGCCAGCGAGTTCTCTACTTGGATTGCAGCTTCTACTAGTGCCATATACACATCCAAACCCATAGCGGCAATCCTGATCTTGATGGTAGGTCGGAGGCCTCTCTCAAACCTTCTAGTGTGCAACTCCCCTGTAGATACCATCTCAGCTACGAACCGCAATAGATTTGTGAACTTAGCCTCATACTGGACCACAGAAAGGTTCCCCTGTACAAGAGAGAGGAACTCCTCTCGGTATGTATCCCTCAAAGATCTCAAAAAATACTTCTCCAAGAAGACTCTCGTGAAAGCGGCCTAGGTGCCATCCACCATGGTCTTGGTGAACTTCCACCATTCCCTCGCATCCTCTCGCAGTTGGAATGCCGCTAACTTCACGTGCAAGGCATCCTCCTCAATATCTAGAGTATAAAAGATCGTGTGGCCACTTCCAACCACTCAAGAGCAACTTTGGGGTCTGGAGAGCCAAAAACTCGATATCTCAAAACTGAACTGTGTCAGAATGAGAATCCATCCATATGAATGCAAAGCTTATGGTGCGTACAACAAGGATTCGTAAACAAATTAACGAAAAACCAAGCTCTGGGCCCTCAAATTTAGAGAGAAGGTAGAGAAAAGGGGAAACTTAACTGGTAAGAAATGTTTAAACAAATATCTCAGCCCACTGGATATTTATAAAAATGGAAAATATCTTCTGTCTAATCGATCGAACCCCCTAGTTTAGTCGACCGAACTAAAAAATCTCAGTCCAGTCGACTAGGCTAACCCCTCCAGTCGACCGAACTACTGGGCAGTGTGTTTTTCTGCGTCAAACTGGTCTTTAGGCTTAAACACAAGCAAAAAAGCCTTAACCAAACCCCAAAAAGCGTAAAATACATTTATACATGTTGTTCTACAACACCAAAGCATAAACCATTCATAGATGATATTCATGTGATAAAAAAAACACGTCAAACATGAATATATATAAAAAATAAAACGGTACAGGGTCTCACATTGCACTCGGTCCACAATTCTGTGGGAGTAGAAGGTATTGATTTAGAAGGTACCAAGTTCAGAATATAATTTGAAATCTCTAATGCAAATCCCAAAATGAATCGGTAACTCTAAATAACTCATCATAGATCTTACCACCTCCATAAGAGTTCTATTATTTCTTTTTGCTACACCATTATGTTGTGGAGTGCCTAGTACAGTCAACTGGAATGTAATCCCTTCCATTGACAAATAGTTCCTAAACTTTGCAAATAGGTATTCGCCACAATAGTTTGATCGTAATATCTCGATACATTTGCCCAAACACTTCTCCGTTTCTGTCTTAAATTTCTTGAATTTCTCAAAACACTTAGACTTACGGTGCATCTAATAAATGTACCCATACTTTGAGTAATCATCAATAAAAGTGACAAAATACTCAAAGCCTACTCTAACCCGGATAGTCATAGGTCCACATATATCAGTGTGAAACAGTTCCAATAGTTCTTTAGCTCTATAGCCTTTAGCCTCCTAGTCATTTTCCCTCCAAGTAGGATTCACAGACTGAAAGTGCCTTCACTTTTAATGAACTCAAAGATCCTTCTTCAACTAGTCTATTTATCATTTTTAGATTTATATGATCTAGGCGTACGTCCCAAAGATACATTTGGTTTATTTTAGAAGATTCATTTCTCTTAAAATGTAATTTAGATATATTATTTAATTCATTTAGTTGCAATGTAGGAGAGATAGAACATATAACATGTAATACCTGGTAAATTATTTTTTAAAATAAATAAAAATAAAAATAATAATAGTAGTAATAAAATAATAATAGTAATTGGAACGATTCTTTTTAAAGACTTAGGATAAAATGCTTAATAAATGAATAACTAATTGTATAATTTTTGTAATTACCGAATTAAATCAAAATATAAAAATTAATTTTCATAGTTCTAGATTTTTCACAGTAATTTTGTCTTCATAATAATTCATAGAATAACATCAAAAGCTTATGCCGAATTGTCGGGATTTTACTAAAAATAAAATTTTTACAATAAAAATCCACGATGTAACAAAAACATTCAAAATAAGATTAAGGCGGTAACACCCAATTCACTTAGGCGGCAACCAAATTCCCTGTAGCCGAGATTTTTGTTAGGCTCGCCGAGATTTCTGTTATGCTCGGGAATGGGTGCGCCGAAGTCTTAAGTATGAAGCAAAAATGCCTTTAAATTGAAATCAGAAGCCCACTCCAAAGAGTGCCTAACCACCATGGCCTTCCCACCCGTCTTCTTCACTGCCTTTCACATTAGGAACCAGAAGGAGAAATTACAGTGAACAGAGAAAAGGGAAAGAAAAGAGAAGAGCACATGCTAACCGCTTGTTGACGCCACGCCGCTGCCACTGGCGCTCACCGCCGCCGACACTTTCGTCGCTGTCCCACGTCGCCAACGATACCTTCGGCCATCGGTGATTCTCTTTCTCTCTCTCCTCACCCTTTACCCCTCTCTCTATCTATCGCTCTCTCTCCCTCCCTATATATATATATATATATATATATATATATATCATGCACGGAAAATACCTTTGCCACCGCACCTCGACATCACCACCCAAACCACCCCTCATGCAGGAGAACCATGCCTCTCACAAGGGTAACCACTTCATTTACGGGGATTAACCCGAAGGAACGAATCACCAAGTTGTACAAAAGTTTTAGACTTTCACCGAGAAGTGACGGAAGCTCATGTACACTCACATTGTTACGGTACATCTATAGAATCATTAAAATGCCACACAGCTCAGCTACGAACATGTTTGTAAATACACAGGTATGTACAAATTAACGTCCAACAGCATCCAGCCACACCGTCCATAAAACTATGGAGATCGACCAACATTTTCAAAATATTTTCACCATTTCAATCAAATCAATTAAAAATCAAGGCTCAACCCCAAGGGTTAACTTCAAACCTCCAAAATCATGTTTTCACAGCATATACTTGAACCCTTCCAATTTTGAAAACTCATCCTTTCAGAAACCACGGACACACGCGTCCACCAACTTTGTAGTAAACCAAAAAATGCATAACATGCTTTTTATCCAACCAAACATGGTTTAAACACAAAATTAAATATTTTATAGCATTTTAAAATGATAAAACGCGTATAAATAACATGTAGCCCTCTTTTAAAGCAAGATAGTCTAGAATCCTACCACCAAGAGTTAAAAACTCGACACTTTAAACACCGACGAGAAATCAAAGTCGCCAAACGAGATTCTGTTTGGATGAACGTGAAGCCCACAACGTGTATAACAAGGATCAACTATCTCAACGCCAAGAACTGAACTCGAAGCAACCAAAAATCTAGAGAGAAGGCAGCGGGTTTGGTTTATTTATAAACAAGGAAGAGAAGAAGTTTGTTGAGAAAGTTTCAGTTCAAAACCCAAGACCACTAGCTGCCATATATATATAATCCATGCAGATAGACTGATCGATCGGTTCTGCCCAAAAAAGTTCTCAAATTTTCTACAACGCGCCCAACATGACTGGGATTGAAACTAACATGCATTCTAAGCCAACCCATGCATAAAACACATAGCAACATGATTTTTTATAACGATTAAAATGATAACCAACACGTTACATATATACATAACAAAACAAAAGGGAACCTGGTTTCACAACTCTTCCCCCTTTGAGGAATTTCACCCCCGAGATTTACTACAAGGTCATGAAGAAAACAATTCCGGATACCTAGTACGAACTTTGGACTCAAACTCCCACGTAGGTTCCTCGACACTGTGATGAAGCCACATAACCTAAACGTAGGCAATGATTCTCCCTCTCAACACTTGTTCTTTCGTATCCAAAATCGTCACAGGTCATTCCTCAAAAGAAACGTCCTCATCCACCCGCAACTCAGCCCAGTCCAAGATATGTGACGGGTCAGGCTCGTACTTTCAAAGCATGGAAACATGGAACACATTGTGTACAGATGACAACTGAGGAGGCAAAACCAGACGGTATGCCACCTCTCCAATCCTTTCTAGGATTTTAAACGACCCAATAAAACATGGTGACAACTTCTCGCTACGGCCAAATCTCATCAAACCTTGGCATGGCGAAACCTTCCAAAACACGTGGTCCCCCACCCGAAACTCTAAAGGCCTCATCTGATCAGCATAGTGTTTCTGGCGACTCTGGACCATAACCTATTAAGGTTTGTATATTAAAAATTATGTTTTTCGTATTTAATTTTATTTAAAAAATTAATTTTTTATTTTATGATAATCTTAATTAGTAATGTATGTATATCATTTCTTTAATGTTATGCATAGATGTCCTATATTATGTATAATATTTAATCTAATGTGTAGAGTACGAATTGGACACAGAAGATCAGATTTTAAGTTTTTACAGAATACAAGTTTTACATTCATAGTTTAGATGAAAATTGACATACTATCGGTACGACTGTAACACAGAGTTCTAGTAGGTCTATCTTGGTTCGGGGAACATATAATAGCGTCGTCTATTGTTTTGACTCTCTGTGCTGGTACACTTTGTGTGTATTAAAAAGACACATTGGGGTAATTAATTTTACACAGACTATATATAAATTAATTCACACCCAAGGTTATCATAAATAGTACTTGTACTCTTAATCCTGAAATAGTTATTGATTTTCATATATTTAATATTCGTTATTTTGATTCATTAGAAGGTGCGATCTTATATGGGTTAATATTCCTTATGAGTTAGGTAGCGGTATTATTTATATGGTGAATATTAATTATTGATGGAATCCACATCTCGAATGATCGGGATTGACGATACCCCTTAAGAAAGCTTATAAATTTTGATTGGGCCAAACCCTGCAAGTAGATTTGATTATCCAGCAGTTAAATAAGTTAAGGGAAGAGCCTAAGAAGTTTGAAGATGCCGATTAAATTAAATTGTCAGTAATTAAATTTAATTGGCGGGTATCAAAAATCTTAACATGGAGAGAAATGTTAAACATTTAATAACAGGAGCTCAATGCAAGAAGGTCTTGAGATTATGGCTTAGAGTGCAATTACAGTACTTTAGTGGTGTGAATTATAATTTAGTATTTTATAAAAATTGTAGAAACCGCTGTAAGATTTTCATAATTGCAGATACCGCTATGAGATTTGCTTAATTACGAAAACCGCTAGGTGGGTATCTTTATTCCACTAGAATTCTTCGTTATAATTACTCCACAGGTCCCTGCTGTAACCATATAAATATACGGGTAGGCTGAACTATATTCATAACTTGTCTTCAAGACTAAAATTATCCAGGTTCTGCCGATACGAGTTCTCGATAGATTATAGCCGACACTATATTCAAGAATCGCATAAGAAAATACAGTAGAAGGACTAATGGGAGCTTCAACTCGGAATCAAAATCGTAGTTGAAGAATCAACTGGTAAAAATGTATTTTTCTAAATTAACTGTAGTTGCACGATTTTTTATTTTGATCGTTCAACGTCAAAATTTTTATCTAGAGCCCGTTTCGGCGTTTACATGTCCAATTTATCGAAAATCATTTATAAAAACAATGATCTCTGCAGTTTTGCCTCCAACAATTAGTATTAGAGCCGTTTTATTTTTTGTTTACGGTTTATCGGGGTTGGATAGTTTTAGAATTATGTTAACTTAGTTTTATAAGCGTTCTAATCTCGATTTTATGATCATCTATTTTTCATGTTTGATTGAATATTTTGGATGATGATTTAATTTTTTAAATCATAAAAGTTGATCGTGATAGATTATATTTTTTTTAGATCGAATGTGAGCCTTTAGAACATAAGTATCGGTGTAATAACTGTTTCTATTTTTAAATATATGTTCAGAATATTTTTAGAACAGGTTAAATATCTAAGAACATGAAGAACAGGCGGCGGTTTCGGGCCACGATTTGCAGTGATTTTTCCACGATTTTTTGACTTAATTTTCATCAGCTTTTTCGGCACTTTTTAGGCTTAAAAACATTATTAAAAAATGTCTAAAAAACACACAAAAAATACATAAAAACTACCCGCCGGAGGCACCACGGGCGGTGGTTTCGGGTTGTTTTTCGATAGTTTTTTCAATGTTTTTGAGATTAGTTTTGAACAATGTTTTTGGCTTAAAATAGAAATAAAATATCACTGGAAAAAAATTCCAAAAAGTGAAACAAATAGTGTCAAAACAGGTGGAAAAAACCAAGCGGCAGCGGCGATGGCAGCTTTCAGGGTTATTTTTCAGGGCTTTTTTGGATTATTTTTGAGGTGTTTTTCGAGGTAACATGTGGCTAGATATTTGAACTATTTTTTTGAAAAACAAATGGGCAAAAAAGGACCACCAGAAAAAGCCTAAACAGTGGGCTGTTTGGGGTGGCGGCGACAACTTGCGGTGGCAGTAGTTTCTAAATAGTTTTTTGGCAATTTTTTGAGCTATTTTCCAGCTAATTTTTGGACAGAAAATACTACTTTTTGAGTACTATGTTTTAATATAAAAAGCATAAAAAATGGAGCTCTGAGGTGGTGGCAAAAATCGCCTGAAGGTGGCGGCATGGTGCCACCGGCGGCGGTGATTCTGATTTTTTGGGCTGTTTTGATAGTATATCATAGTGTTTTAGGAAATTCTAATGCAATCGGGTTACAAGAATCAAACGAGAACGAGGATTGATATAGGTTACCTTCAACATGAGTTTGAAACTCACAAGAGTTTCTATTTGATCATAAAATCAGAATATATATATATGTATCATGCATATATATTCATATTATATGTGTGGATGATATATATATGTTTTATTTATTATGTTCATTTAATTAATTTAAAATTTTTAATTTTAATTAAAATATTTTGTAATGAAAAATAAAATTATGTTTTTTTAGTTAAATAAAAAAATTTAGATATTATATTTTTTTCAAAATATCATGTTTAAGATGATTTTTTTTATAAAATCAAATATCTTGAAAAAATGTGAAAATTAATTCTGAATTTTGAATTAATTAAATAAAAAAATATTTGATTTAAATAAATTATTATTTTTCAAAAAATTTGAAACAAAAAATAAAATAATTAAATACCTTTAATCACTATCTTAACTGAAAAGTTGAAAGAAAAACTGTACATTTATAAATTTTATTTGTTATGCATTAAAACACGAAAAGATGGTTTGACAAACTGAAATCTTTGGAATCATGTACACGAAAAGATGTTTGATACTTTCAGATCGTGTGGTTTTCAAAATTAATAAATTTATTTTAATTAAATAAATTTTTATAACCCTTAAAAATATTTTAAAACAAACTCACAGGACTAAACTATGTTGATTGGAAATGAAACTTGAATATTGTGTTAATTGCCAAGGATTACAAGTTTGTATTAATAGAGATATGTCCAACGGTACCTGATGTGGGGGCGACCGAACAGGAAACTCAAGCCCATCAGAAGTAGTAGA
Organism: Heliamphora exappendiculata; assembly: GCA_034768845.1. Taxonomy (NCBI): domain Eukaryota; kingdom Viridiplantae; phylum Streptophyta; class Magnoliopsida; order Ericales; family Sarraceniaceae; genus Heliamphora; species Heliamphora exappendiculata. Next base: position 15,772 of record JAOTRH010040639.1, read on the forward strand.
AAACTGATCAGATGGTTCACTATTACATTTTGGCTTCAATGTCAAATATTTTGCAGTATCAGCATCAGTAAATGCCTAGTGCCTATGACATGATTATGAATCTCAAAGAAATATTTAGAGTTCAAAATCGTCCTGTTAAGTAGGTGGCCATGAAATCTCTAATGAAAGCAAACATGGCTGAAGGCACCCTAGTTAGGGATCATTTTCTGAAGATGGTCAGTCTTCTGAATGAATTAGAGATCTTAGGAGCTAAAATTGACGAGAAAACTCAGGTCATTATCATACACCAGTTACTGCCTAAAAGTTTTAACCAGTTCTTCTTTAACTATACTATGAACAAGCTCAGCTTTTCATTGGCCAAACTTTTTAAGAAATTTCAAGCAGCCGAGGGTGTTCTTAGGAAGCCAGGTTCTGTGTATGCAGCTGAGAAAAATTCTTGCTCTAAGTTAAAAGGAAAAAAAAAAGAAAAAAGTTTAGATACAAGAAGGCACAGGTTCAAAAGCTTTTAAGGGACCAAAACCTGGTGTGGAGAAGCAGAAAGGCAAGTGCTATTACTGTAACTAGTTTGGGCATTAAAAAAAGTAATGTCCAATTTTTCTCAGTAAGTAGGACAAACCAAGTAATTTCTATTTAGTAGTGGTTGAAACATATTTAGTGATGTTATCTACCGGAACCTGGTGTATAGATATGGGAGCCAGTAATCATTTATGTAATTCTTTGTAGGGGTTCCAAGAAATAAGGCCGCTCAGTGATGAAAAAATATACTTGTAATGGGCAATAATACAAGGGTGGCAGCTGTTGCATAGGAGATGTCACTCAACTTTAGTAGAGATAAGATACTACTTTTAAAAGATTATTTTTATATACCTTCAATTAGAAGAAATTTAATTTCAGTCTTGAGTTTATTAAAGGACAAGTATTTTGTTCATTTTGATGACTCTGTCGTTATGAAGAAAAATAAATATTTTATTTGTTTTGGTACATTGGTGGATGATTTATATGTTGTATCTCCTATCTCTCCTACACTGTAACTAACTGAAATGAATAACACATCTAATTTACCATATAAGAGAAAGTTTACTTTTTTAATGAACTAAACGTTTCTTTGGCACTTACGCTTGGGTCATATTAATCTAAAAGGGTAAACAAACTAGTAGCAGATTGACCTTTGAGTTCATTGGAAGTAGAGGCATTTCTAATTTGTGAATCTTGCTTAGAGGGTAAGAAGACCAAGAGGCCTTTTTCGGCCAAAGGCTATAGAGCTAAAGAATCGTTGGAACTGATTCACTATGATGTGTATGGTTCTATGATAATTTGGACTAGAGGTGACTTTGAGTACGTTGTCAGTTTCGTTGATGATTACTCATGGTATGGATACATTTACTTGATGCACCGTAAGTCTGAATGATTTGAAAAATTCAAAGAATTCAAAGCAGAGGCGAAGAAGCGTTTGGGTAAAAGTATCAAATCACTACGATCAGACCGTGATGAAAAATACCTCTTTGGAGAGTTTAGCGAATACCTATCATCAGAGAAGATTATATTACAGTTGACTGTACCTGGCACTCCATAAAAATATGGTGTAGTAGAAAGAAGGAATAGGACTCTTATAGAGATGATAAGGTTCATGATGAGTTATTTAGGATTACTCGATTTATTTTGGGGACTCGCATTACAAATAGCGGCTTACATTCTGAACTTGGTATCTTCTAAATCAGTACTTTCTACTCCCACAGAATTGTAGACCGAGCATAAGCCTAGTTTGAAACACATTCGAATTTTAGAGTGTACAGCACATGTGTTGAAAGAGAACATAGGTAAGTTGGAATCGAGGACAGAAATTTATTTCATTGTGGGGTATCCCAAGGGAACGAAGGGTGATCTATTCTGTAATTCTAAGGATTAAAAGGTCATTGTTAGCACCAATGCCCGATTATTGGAAGAAGATTATACTATGGACCACAGGCCCAAAAGAAATATTATTTTGGAAGAACTAAGAGGAAATACCAGTAGAATGAAAGAGGAACCACAAGGCACTGATATCCCATTGCCTCGTCGTAGTGGAAGTAATATTGGGATAGGTGCAAATCATGAACATGGTGCTGATGCATAGGGTTCAGATTCTGTTTACCGTGTTATTACTAGTGCACAAACACATGTAGTGCCTCGTCGTAGTGGTAGGGTTGTTCATCAACCTGATCGGTATATATTCTTGAGAGAGTCTTTTGACAAGATCCTGACAGAACTAGATATCGAGCCATTTAACTAGAATAAAGCACTCCAAGATAAAGATGCAGATCTTTGGCAAAGGGCTATGAATTCTGAGATGGAATCTATGTATTCTAATCAGGTCTAGGAACTTGTAAAACTATCCGAAGGGATAAAACTAATTAAATGCAAGTGGATCTACAAGAGGAAGAGATGAACATATGGAAAGGTTGAAACTTTCAAAATTATGCTTGTTTCTAAAGGGTTCACTCAAAAAAAAGGAATCGATTATGAGAAAATCTTTTCGTCGATAGCTATGCTTAAGTCTATCTGAATTCTCTTATTTATTGCTGCTCATTTCGATTATGAAATCTGGCAAATGGATGTCAAGACAGCTTTCTTTAAGAAAAGTCTAGACGAATGTATCTATATGATACAACCAGACAGATTCATTGCGAAGGATTAGGAGCACAAGTTGTGCAAGCTTAAGAGATCAATTTATGGACTTAAGCAGGCATTGAGATCTTAGAACAGTCGATTTGATCAAGCCATTATGTCTTATGGTATTGATCAAAGTTCGAATGAGTCTTGTGTATACAAGAAGCGTGACGGAAGCATGGTGATCTTCCTAGTACTTTATACAGACGATATCTTACTCATTGAAAATAATTTGGGAGCATTATCTACTGTTAAAGTATGGTTATATGGGCAGTTCAATATAAAGGACTTGGGAGAAGCCAGCCACATCCTTGGGATCAAGCTTGTGCGAGATTGGAAACAAAGCATGTTGGGCTTATCACAAGTAAAGTATATCAACGATATCCTTGCTCGTTTTATCATATAGGATTTCAAGAAAGGGTTTCTCCTTTTTAGGTATGGAATCACTCTATCCAAGGATCAGTGTCCTAAGATATCTGATGAAATAGAGAATATGAAGGCGATTCTTTATGCTTCGGCAGTATGAAGTCTCATGTATGCTATGCTTTGCACTAGACCTGACATTTGTTTTTCCGTTGGCATGGTTAGTAGATATCAGTCTAACCTAGGACAGGAGTATTGGATTATAATAAAAAATATAATCAAGTACCTGAAAGAAACTAAGGATTATATATTAGTTTATCAGGCAGATAGTCTAGTACCTTTAGGGTACACATACTCAGATTTTCAGTTTGGCAAGGATTGTCACAAGTTTACTTCAGGTTATTTGTTTACCTTAGGAGGTGGAGCTATAAGTTAGAGGAGTATGAAGCAGTCCTGTATTGCTAATTCTACTGTGGAGGCCAAGTATGTGGCAGCTTCTGAAGCAGCCAAAGAGGCCATTTGGCTCAAGAACTTTTTGTTGGATTAGAGGTGGTCCCTTCAGTTCAGTTAGCTATTACACTTTATTGTGACAATAGCGAAGCAGTTGAAAACTCGAAGGAGCCAAGGGTCGACAAGGAAGGAAACCACATTGAGCGTAAGTATCACCTGATATGAGAAATTGTACAGAGGGGTGATATTACTGTGATCAAGATTGCATCAGAAGATAACCTTGCAGATCCTTTTAGAAAGAGCTTACTGACTAAGACTTTTGATAGTCTTGTAGAGGACATGAAAGTGAGATGTATGGCAGCATAATTTTGAGTATAAGTGGGAGATTGTTAGAGTTGGTATACTGAAAATCATGTTTTTAGTATTTAATTTTATTTTAATAAAATTAATTTATTATTTTATGAGAATTTTAATGAGCAATGTATGCAATATCATCTTCTTAATGTTATGCATGTATGCCTTATATTCCGTACAATATTTAATTTAGTGTATAGAGGTACGGCTTACACACAGAAAATTAAATTTTAAGTTCTTGCAGAATAAAAATTTTATGTTCACCGTTTAAATAGAAATTGGGGAAGTAATTTGGGCTTGGCCCGACCGTAGACCAAGCGGGTCAAGCTCGGTTTGGGCCTGGCGGGCTCCCGCCAAATCTTCGGGCCGGGCCATGCTGAGTCGGGTTTTTTTTGTCTAGGGTTCGACCCAGGCCCTAAGGGTAAAGGGCTCGGGTTTGGGTTAGGGCTCGAGCCTCTGGGCAGGCTTTTGGCGGGCTTTGACCGGGCCTTGAATTGTTTGATTTTTTTGAGTTTAATATGTATTTAAATTTATAATATATTGGTAGTTTATTATATTAAGTTAAATTAAAAATTATAAATTTAAAGTTTATTATATTATATAAGTTTATAATTAATAATTTATTAGTTTATATATTATAAAC
>JAOTRH010040670.1:0-20226 GCA_034768845.1 Heliamphora exappendiculata
AACACAATATCATAGTTATCGAAATTTTACGATTTATACAAAAATCAACACGAATCTATTTTGTAATAGAATTGTGACAAATCTTACGATTCACAAGTCGATTCACTATTTATGATACATATTCTTAAAATTATTAAATACAACAAATTTTGAGCCCTCTAATTTTCACTTTATTTTTCTTTATATTTTGAAATGCCTTAAAACAAGTTAGTGTGCTTATTGTGAAAATAAGAAAAAACATTCATAATTTATTGCCGATTTGCTGATTAGAGGATTTAATAAGGAACAGGTAGATCCGATGAATTCTTTACTCATTTCTTATTTTTCTTTTAAATAAAAAATATCAAAAATATTTTTAAGATGTTTAAAATAAAAATCTCACTTTCGATATGTTAGCAATTGTTATTTTAGTGAAACAAATATAGTTTAATATATATTTTTTGTTAAGTAACAAAAACTCTATATAAGGGCAGTAAGGCGTTGTCAACAAAAAATGGGAAAACTACAAAAGCCCTTACCAAAGAATTACAGAGATAACGACTCTATAAAGTCAATTGTTTCACCAACGAAGGGCATTCCGCCCTCAGACAACTAGCTATACAAATTACAAAGGAGAATGCCCTTCAACAATCTCTTATCCCATCAAAAGATATCTTGTTCCTCTCTCACCAACTAAACCACAACAAATGCAGTAAGGTCAACGCCCAGACCCTTCTCTGCCTCATTGGGACCGTTCAGCCCCTTTAACTCGACAAAACTCCACAGACTTCCCTATCAAGAAACTCAATCCATACCCAAAAGCATCAAAACAAAGTTCCACAGCTCCCTGATGAACTCATAATGAACGAGTAGATGTGAGATGGAGATAGACTTTTCCTCCTTACATAGACAACACCAATTTGTCAACACTAGACCGCTTCTTAAATTATCAATGGTTAGAAACTTTGAATCTGCTAATGGGCAACAATCCAAGCAAAAAATGCCACCTTTAAAGGTCCTATCTATTAACAAAATAGAAGATGAAGGGGAGAAATTATTATTACAATAATGAAAGGCTTAGCAACTAAAGAGGAATTACATAACATAAATAAAGACCTAAAACCCTAATTAGTCTTAATGACTAAATTACTCTTTAGCTAACAAAAAAATAATAAAGTTATCCAAAAATACACTTCAAACTCATGATGCAAGCACAATGAGCACTTAGAGTTTATCAAGTAAACAACGAAACAAGCCAAAATGTGAGTTTTGGTGAAGAAATCGGCAAGGTGCAATGACAGGAAAACAAAAGAATGATCAATGGTACCAAGCTGAAGATGCTGATGAATAAAGTGGCAATCAATCTCTATATGCCTCACACGCTCGTGGAAGACAGAGTTGTGAGCGATCCTGGTGGCACTTTTGTTATCAATAGAGAGAAGTGGGAGATGAGAGAAACGCCTAAATCACAAAGGAGCCATCAAAACCAAACAATTTTAGCGGTAGTATGAGTATGGAACGATATTAAGTTTCACTAGTAGAACAAACAATGGCAGACTATTTCTTGCTTTTCTAGGAAATGTGGGAATCATTGAGGAATACACAAAAATTAATAGTAGACTTGCGATTAGTCGCGTTGCCAGCCCAATCAACATCAACATAAACTCGAAGAGTCAAAGATGAAGACGAAGACAAGAATAAGCTCGGAAAGAGGTACTACACACACAATGCAATATGCGTAACAAAGCTGCCCAATCAGTGGAGCAAGGAGCATAGACAAATTGACTAACCACATAAACGACAAACGCAATATCAGGATGAGTCACAATAAGATAGACCAAACACCCAATTAACTCTCAATAAACCGTGGGATCCTCAAGAAGAATGCTATTAGAAGGAGAAAACTTGGCATGCAACTCAATAGGAGCATCCACAACTTTATCATCAATGAGGCGAGCATGGTGGATCACCTCGTTGGCATATTTTGATTGAGATAAAAGATAGCCCTTCGGGAAGAAGCAACTTCTATATCAAGAAAGTAACGCAAAGGATCCAAATATTTCATCTCAAATGCACGAAGCAAATGCTATTTCACTTCAGAGATGGAAACATAATTAGAACTAGTGCTTTTCAAGTGTGAAAGGAGATGTACAAAGAGAAGTGCTCCTAAAAGAAGGGACTGCTAACATTTTTGCAAGTTTACAACCATTGCACTCAGAAATGTCATCAGCACACACATTACCCAAACAATCATACTAAATTAACTGTTTCAAGCTCTCACTAAACATCTGATATAAACTAGAATGTTAAAGATAAAAAGGACAAGAATTCTTATCTAAACAAGAAGAAGATAGAGCCGCAGAGGACGAGTCCGAAAGAATGTGCAATCTCTCCAACATATATAAATCATCAGTTCTACGCTCGATCCCAACTTGCTTCTGGGTTGTCTGATCACGAATAACACAAACAAATAAAGAAAATAATACATCAAAAACTAGAATTAGAAAGTTGACCAATAGATAGTAAACTGATATACAACTGTGACACATAAAAGGCATTAGGAATAAATAATGAGGAGGATGAGGATGGTCTAGATTCCAGTCCTACACATTTCTCCTAGCTCGATATCCCCAAAATAGAAGGCAGAAGCCCCTTGGGCGTAATACGTAACCAGAGTCCTATTCATAGCCAAGCGAAGATGTCAGGGAAAAAACTACATAGGGCCTCGTTGCCGCACTAGATATCATGCCAAAAACTCACTCTATACCTTCTCCCCACCTAAAAAAAGATGTGCTTAGAGAAGGCATTCTAAACCCTAGTAATAGTGTGATACTGTTCCACGTGGTTCTACCATAGGATGCAGTCATAGGCATAGTGCCCTAGTCCCCTCTTAGAGAACCATACTTGGTCTGATGTCTTTCCTTCGAAGCTTTCTCTCTCTGCAACACATATCTCCACAGCTACTTCTCCAAGAGGGATTTGTGGAAAGTAGCTAATCCCCAAATGCCAAGATCCATTTCTTTTATCGGGGTGCAGACTGTATCCTAGTCCACCAAGTGATACCTAAAACCATCCCCACAACCTCGCCAAAGAAAATCTCTATGTAGCTTCTCTAAACTCATCTAAAATCCTGGCAAGAGAGACCGAAATGTTGTGAACGGACAAAAAATAGGTCGGTAAACTTGATAAGATCCTTCCGAGGAAGGTAAGCCACCCTTGGGAAATATTAGTGATTTCACCCATCAAATCTCCAAATCTCTTTAAAGCCCCATTCCAAACAGCTCTATCGTTGAACGATGTGCCCAATGGGAGGCCTAGATAGGTAGTTGGAAGGGCACCAATCTTGCACCCTTAAATAGAAGCCATTGTACCTTTATTCGAGACTACACGGTCCAGCAAAATCTCTGATCAGTGAACTCAACGGTTTTACAGTATCATTTCTAAACTTTTTGTTTACTAGTAATTGTTTTATATTTTATCTATCTTATTTTATTTTACACTTTTTGAGATATCTTGGTACGTTTTTAAAATTTCAAAAGAGAATATATAATTATTTTTATAGAATATGGTTGGTTGGATTTAAGTTAAAATCTCTTGTGATAACTATTAATATCTTTTTAATTAGATTACGTAAACATGCTATTATTGTATAATTTGTGTTAATATTAATTAATTAATTTTATTTTATACATATGAAGTGTTTAAACATCATCTTGTAGTTCATGCTGAACCTTACAATTTTCGATTCGATTCGGGAATTGTAAGATATTGAAAATAAAAAGGACTTCCCCGTGATTACTAGAATTCCTTCCAATAGTATGGGTCTTCCTTGTACCTTGGGCTGTATAGGGTTTCTCTTCAATGTGACTCGAGATAGGTTGCTGAAGTAAAACCACTTCTTTGGCTGAAATAAATAATGTTTCCCAAAAGAGGGTGTTGACCTATTCGACTTCAAACTAGAATTTCGATTCACGATATGATTTATGGCTTGACAACTATGCTCACTATTGAACTTGAATATTACTTTATGTGCTTGCTCCTTCAAGCACTGCAAAGAAAAAAAAATGAATGTTCTTATTTTTAGGTGGTACTGGAACTTGTGATTGTAATTATGTAGTGAAGCGTTCGGCACAATGTAAATTATAGCTTTCAAAAATTTAAGAAAATCTAAACAAGTGTGCTTATAGCTTATAATTTTAAATCAACAACATAAATTCTATTATTTTAATCTATAAGTTTACAACTTTAACAAACATTTGCAATTTTTGCGTAAAGTTAAATCACATTTTTTCAGCCATAATCTATAAGTTCATAATTTCAACTGCGACAAAGATCCAAGGCGAGAGAGAATAAAAAGCTGATGGCCCTTAGTCAACTTCGGCAGGAATTACCATTGTGGACTTATTGGGTATCAAGTGAAGGTAAAGCCTCGGGCACCAACCCCTTCGCCGTTGTCAGCTGATGGTAGACCTCACAATAGTAAGCAACCGCCTGTTGTGTTGAACAAGAATTATGCTGTTGTTGCTACCACAAGAGCAGCACCTGCAGGTTTAGGTATTGGGCATGCAGCCGCTTCCCCAAATTACGTAGAAGGAAGCTCTGTACAATCATTTCCGAACATTCAAAGGAATGCCCAACAAGGTAAATGTTGAAATGAAATATGGTGTTTAGTCCGCTAATCGTCAACCTTTTCAATCTTTTCTGACATACAATTCCTTTCTACCTGTACAGGAGAACAATTAAAGAGGAAAGGGTGTCATCATTTAGCAGAACCTGGACAGATTAAAAGGATGACAGTAGGAATCAATGAAATTGATACTGGGCCCAATCAGGATTTTCAGGTTTGAGTTGGGGATCCGTTTGCTATGTGCCTTTGCCATTGATCACTTGTTTGCTACCTATAAAATAAGCTTATACAACTAACATGGAACCATATTATTCAGCTTGAGGTCTACTTTTTGGAATTCAATATCATCAAATCATTTCTGTTTTGAAACTGGTGTTTGCATTTTATTCATTGTTGATATATGGACAGTTGCTGCCAGGTGGCACCTCAAAGGGCTCACCTCATTCCTACCGAGCGAGCTGTTGTGGCTTGACTCCGACGAGCTAGCCACCCTAGCTCGCCTCGCCTCCAACAAACAAGCCACTCTAACTCGTCTCACTCCTAACGAGTGAGCCGTCGTATCTTGTCTCATCTACTATGAGCGAGTCGTCGTGGTTCCCTCGCCACTAAGAACCACTTATCTACAAACGAGTTCTAGGGTTGCAAGTCAAGCCTAATCGAGGACTCGTAAACTACCCTAAGTTTGGATTTGGCCACTAATGTGCTGTGCATTGGTGCATGTACTAAATGGCGAGCCAAGCGTTGGATAGATTGCACTCTACTCGAGTTGACTAGCATTGGTCGAGTTGTCTCCCTTACTGCTCGCCTATATTCTAGAGAACAACTGGTGTGAAGACCCAAACCCGGCAATACGAATCCTACCAAGAGTGTAGACCTCAAACACTAGATCACATAGTAAGAAGCTACATTCCAAACAAAATTTCCATCCGTACCAAAAAAAAAATACTATAGTTAAACATAATTTTCTCAATTCATTCAAATCATAAACCTATCACTTCCAAACTATTCATTGAGTGAAAATATCATTGTCCACAAGACCTTTCCCATCAAATCTACTTCAAAAGATAGATCCATCTAAACATTAATAAATTCACATCCCAAAATATAATTACAACATTGCCTTAATAATAATCAAGTAATCATTATACATAGCCAAAAGCTATGAAGCATGGACACGTCGAAATATGTGCCGTAACCGTGTCGGACACTACGGACACACAAACACACCAGGGATACGCCAGGGCACGTGTCGGACACACTATGTGGTGTGTCTTATTATTATTATTTTTTTTGTGAAAATTCTAATCGGACATGCCAAGGGACACGCGTGTCCAATTTTGGATACGCCTGGATACGCCAAACCTAATGATGAAATAAAAATTTTTAAGAGCCTCAGTGCATAGTTTGAAAAATACGTGGCCTCTCGTCTTCACTATCCACCGCGACCTTCACCAGTGAGCTTGACAACTACCGATGACCTTAAATTCACTAGCGAGAATCCCCAACGATTGCCAATCGCCCTCTAAGTAAACACTCGCCTTTTTCCTTCTATTTTTTGGTGACTTCTCTTTCTATTTTTCGTTATACTTGTCTGCGTCTTCTTCTCTTGTTTTCTCCCCTCTTTTTTTATTTTCTGGTTTTTTCTTCATTCGAGTCTCTGAATGATTCGACGATGATGAAATAAGGGACATAGACCTGATACAGGTATTTTCAGGTATTTTATCTATTGAAAAAGACTAATTCGTATATCTGTTTACTTGTTTCCTTTTTTTTTTCTTTACCATTTTAGTTTTTTTGGTTTTTTCCTTTACCTTTATAATTTTTTTTTGTTTTTTAAACCTTTTTCTCCACCTCTTTTTTAATTGTGTTATTTACCTTTTTAGTTTTTTTCTTTATCTCTTTTTGTGGTTATTTGTAAATATTCTATTTATAAACATGTAGTAATATATATAAATAAAAATATATTTTCTGTTGTATCTCCACCGTATCTGTATCCGTGTCTTGATGTTTTTGAAATTGCTGTCTGTGTCTATGACCATATCCGTGCTTCATAGGCTAAACGTTTAAGGAAATCTTGAGCTAGACCTTGAATGAGTCAAAAGACTCAAAACAATAAAACGAGGTATTCTAACTTTGACACCCGCCACTAGTCTTCAAAAAGAAATTCGAATCTTTCAAGTTTACGGAACAAAAACTAGTTACCTGAAAAAGATACTTATCCCATAGAATATACTTATCCCATAGAGATGGGATCAACGGTGAAGTTTAAACATCCGTCAAATAATATTGTAAATAAAACTTGCAATTGAGTCATTCCTAGGTGAAGTTTAAACATCCATCAAACAATATAGTAAATAAAACTTGCAATTGAGTCAATCCCTTTTGACATTGTACAATTTTCACCGCTTTCATAAACAATAAAAAAGCAATAAGATTAATTTAAACAAGTTAAACTCCATAGTTCAATTTACTTCTTGTCATCATAAATAATAATTTTTGTTCCCTTCAGTAACCACAATCAATAGCCGTAGGGTTGTATTACCTTCCAACTAAGGTGGCGACATCACCATTACCTTGAAGCATATTGGGCCAAATTATGGCTCAAGTTATCTTAGCATGTCAAATTTTGTTGTTCGTTCTAATAGTTCGGTCTCAGGACCCTCAATAATTCGGCCACTATTGCCCTTAGCTTTTCGGTCCCCAATATCCTTTAACACATCGGCCCTTGTGGTTGTGGTCACATTAGGCTATTCCTTAGGTGTAACTCAATAGACGACATTTCTAAGATTTCATTCTCTTTTATTCTTAAGAACTTTGCATCATATACCTTTTTTTTTTCCTCGTTGTAAGTAAATATATTTGAACAAGCATTTATTAACATTAAAACGAGACGAAAGCCAAAGGTGAGTCTCATAGGTGGACATATCGAACCGAAATAGGATATCAGATTGCCATCTTGATATACTGATTTACCATAATAATAAATAGATCCCAAGTAGCTTAAAGAAGAATATTTAATAAGAACAACTAATTCTTTGTAAACAATTGACCATTCAACCATTTTTTAAATATAAAAACATACGTTTATGTTCATGTTTTTAAGAGAATGAAATAATTATGAATAATTAATAAGAAAATAGTGATTCCCATAGTATAAGAATACTCACCTTTGATGATCTAACAAAAAATCAAAAGTTACGCCCTGTGCGAATTATATCCCAAGGAGAGAAAACGTCGTCCGGTCCTATCAATTATAATGGAAACATAAAATTAGGAAAGCCAATTCAAGAAAGGATGTCGTACCGATATGACGGATCCTAACCATGATATGCAAGAAAATAGAGCTGAACTTCATTTTGAAGCCTGTAATGAGTCCAAAATTATAAGTTTTCCCCAAAATATGAATATCACGATAACCATGTTTTTGAAGTACTACAACTAATTCATCTTTACGATTCACAAACTCAAATAGTTCCCAGTCCATAATTACTTGACAACCAAACGCACAACTTCACTGTCAACCAACGCACAACCACGCCCTAGCCACCCGGCACCCACCCACAAGCACGTCGACCAACGGCGATGTAGGCAACGAACAACCCCGTCGCCGTCTACCACGCTGCGACATCGCTGGTTTCCGACGCTTCTAGCAATATTTCTGGCTCTGCACCTTAATCCTTTCCAGCCTGACAAAACATTATAGACAGCCTTCTCAAAAACTCATGCAACACCAAAAAGCATCAAGACAAAACCACACAAAAAGGGGTACCCCCCACCCCCAAAAAAAAAAAAAACTAAAAAAACAAAAAAAGGAAAAAAAAAGGTAAAAAAGCAGATGAGGTGGGACTTGATCCTTGGCCTCTAAAGACGCCACCAGCAAACTTTACATGCTAAAATAGTTGGCACCCTCAAGTATGGACAAAAAAAACTTATTGAAACTCTTTAAACTCAAGCATAGCTGAGAGCAGACTGCACTATTCTGGTTTCCGTTAGTGAACACCTGAACCAAACAGTTTCTTATTCATTAGATTGCAGGTCGAAGCCTTGGAGTTGTTTCCTCAAGAACTGCATACTTCTGTCACCAGTTCACAAAATACAGCTTCAGTGAACTAGAATCCATTTGTTATGAGGAGTCGGGAGGAAATAAAAGAGGAGGGGGTGGGGAACCTATTTGCCACACCCGTCAACTCCTTTTTGTCAAATGATTGGAGAAAGGATGGGAAGAGCATAGCCTTTTACATTTTTGCCACTGAACGCTGTTCCTTTAATACTTAAATTTTCAAGCCATGTCCTTATCTTTTCTTCCTCCATTTGTTCCTACGCAGCCTGATAGGAGGGCAAGGGTACTAGTTTTTCTGAGGATACCTTTTCCCTTTCCGTTCAATTTTTATGCATCTTCTTAGATGGATCATTAACAATTCCACCATTGGTCTTTGGATCAAATTCCTTGCACCCTCTTATAAGGAAATCATTTTCTAAAAGGAAAATCTAATGCTAAAGGTATATTATTTACGCCGTCCCATTGAAGATATCTTCTAACAGAATTGGAATGATTACATTTTTCATGCCTCTTTTGTAGTCTGCCCCTACTATTGCAATGCAGTTGGGAGATCAGGAAGCCATAAACCTCCTGCAAGAAAACAGGAGGCTCCAAGCAGAGTAAGTACTTTTGTTTTATGAGTGTATTTTAGTTCTTGCTTGGCCTTATTTTGTTTTCTACCATTTCTTTTGGGCAAAAGCTTGTTATCGTTTTGATAGATCAAATGTGGATGGATGTTTTAGCCATTTGGAGAAAATCATATTCCAGCAATGATTATTTTTTTAAAGCTATTTCTACCAGAAATGGAAATATATTGTAACGGCCAAAAGCATTTGCCACCCTCTCTGGAGAAGATATCTGATTTTTGACTAAAATAGCTTGTTTTATTCTGCACTCTCTGGAATGGAGACCATATTTTACTGTTTATTCTTCGGAAATTTCTTATATGTTTTCCATTGGTTTCCAGATGCTTGCGATACCAGGAGAAGGAGAAAGAACTTAATCTGAAGGTACTTTTAACACAGTCTTCATTTATATTTATATTGTTGATTTCTCAGTTAAGACAACCTTGAAATGTCTAGCATTTTATGGAATGTGTTGGAAGTGTCTTAAGGAGTGGATGTTTTGAGCAGCATACCATGATTGGCATTGCCGAAGGCAGAATTAGTCTATCTTTCGGGATAGATTGTTGAGAAGTGAATGGTGAAGAAGATATTGAATAGTTTTCCAAAACATGGAATTCTGCCTATTGCAGAACTCCTTGGAGTTCTCTTTGTACAGGTGTGGGTTTGATATGATACAGATACGGCAATACGCCAAAGCTGAAAAAACTAGGATACAGCTACGCTGGAGATATGTCAATAATAAATATATATATTTTTATCATTTCATATTATTCTTTAAGAAGATATTCAAATATTGAATCAATAAAAGAGCTACACTTAACCCTTTTCTTTAGCTGAAAAGAGTCAGTGCTGAAAAGTGAAAGGATATTGCAAATAAATAAGATCTTGAAGCATGCACCATGCAGCCACAGAGAAAGGCCAATTAGAAAGCCCAAATGGCAATAGCAAATGAGCTGCCTTCAAGATTCGTGCTTCTAGCCAGAAGATATATAAATGCACATGTACAACCCCTAGGAAAAAAGCACTGTTGACCGTTCAACTTAGACCTGTTGTTTGTTTGTGCAGGTGATACTGCTTACAAGTGAAATAAAAGACATGGAGCACGAGTATGCTCGTATGTTGGCTGAACTACGATTGTTGGATGAAGTCAAGGAAGACAAAAATGTAACGATTTTGTTTGATGTTTTTCTTCAAGTTACTGCATTTTGGAAGTGTTGTGTATTTAGAAGTCCTGGACCTTTGCCAAAATCGTAGCTGTGAAACGAAGTATTACATCGCCTCACTACAAAAATAATGTGCAATATATAAGCGTGAAGCACCCTCACCTTAATAACTAGCTTTTGGGGTTGAGTTCTACCCAAGATCGTATAACAATGTCTGAATAAGACATTAGGACAGAAACCAAGACCAAAAGAATAGTAACTATTATTACATACAATTTTGTCAGACCCTTTAGATTTCAAGAATCCATCAAAGAATAGTAACTATATATGGGTATTCTAATTCAGTATATACAGGGATTACAACTATCCTAAACATACAATTTTTTTGGACCTAGGTTTCAAGAATAAATCCATTGATTTCAGTGGTTTCAGAAGAAAAAGGAAAAGAATATGAAAACAGAAGTTTAGAACTAAAAAAAAAAAACATTGATCAAAATGATTACCAAGGTCTAATTTTTATATATTTGTACCATAGAAGAAAATGAGTGTTTTCTTGAAGTCACATACAGTTTCTCCCTGAAAAACATCCCAGATTTGCAGTAGCTGCTGTTTTATATATTCTTGAATATTTTTTCTGTAGGTATATTGAATCTTGGCTGTGCCTGCCAAAAGACAAGGAGCATCGCAAATGGTTTTCGAGCAAATAATTTGGCATTATGGATTTGGTGTGCAGACGAGACTGGGACTTTGGTCAGAATCAAGCGTAAAGATGTGATCACAAGAACGCATCGACATGCAAGGGCCCCAGTTTCTCCTCCTCTGAAAAAGAGTTGGCAAAACAATTTTGGCAACGATATCGTTGGCAGCAACAGCAAAATAGGAATTTGACAATCAAGGCTAGTCAATTCAATTGTAGTTTTTCCCTGTTTCTGGCGCTATGAACTCACTTGGGGCATTGTGAGCAGGGATTGTTGATGTCTATCCCTCCACCATGATTATTTATTATGTAGAAACGCATAGACATGTGTAAAATTCAAAAAAACTACTAGCTTGGGGGAAAGGGAAAAAAATTGTAGACTAAATGCTCTTCATAGTGCAATTAAAAAGTTATTTGGTCATATTCTTTACCAATCAAGGATCAGGAAGCAAAAAGCATACCAGATTGTGATGAAAGCAAAAGCCAACAGGTAGCGTGTGAAGCATGACATGGGGAAAAAAAGTTGGGTGTAAATCCCCGTTTGAGATAAATAGCAAAAAACAAAAATAACCCAAATAGGGCCAAGATACCATTTGGCATTTCACATGGTATTCTACTCCAATCCTCCAATTGTTGTCCTGTTGGGGAAAAACAGCACAAACGTGATTGATTCTACTTAGTAAACCAATCAAATTCAAAATAATACTATGTAGTAAATATTTTCTTTGCATGTAAAAATTCCTTATGACAGGGATAATCCATTGTTGATTACATTGATTTTGGTGACAGATGCTTTGTTCAATTTATTGTTTTTAATACATATGCCATTCGTATAAAAAATTAAATTAATTAAATATCGTTAACAAATAACATTTGTTTTTAAAAAAAAATGAACATTGGTGTTTATTCACTGTTTAGTTCTAAATAAGTGTTTAATTTGTCCAAGCACTTGACGATATTTGATTAATTTCATTTGTTTGTATGTATAATTTACACATTAAATAATAAAATAACTGAAGTCGGTCATTATAATAAGATCTCATTTCCATCTCCAAACTCTTCATGTGGGTTTATTTTGGACCCATAATATGTGATAATACCTATAAAACAGTGTGTACTATTAAGATATATTGGTATAAAATTTTGTATATATATTAGCAAAATTATTTAGTAAATACTTTAGAAGAACATAAAATATTTATAGTGAATTAATGAGTTTGAATGTAATTTTTTTTGGTATCTACGATGAGTTAGTAAGTTGAAAGCGAGTAAAATCTATTATTTAATATTGTTTATGATTTAGCATTTTAATATTGCACCAACTATATCAACTTCTTACCACTTTTCTTATTAATTCATGAGATTTTAGAAATAAAGATCCTTCTAAACTGAGGTAAAAAAAAACAAATTAAACCATTTTATGTTGGAGTTCTATAAAAATTTTAAGAAAAATGCTATTCTTTTAAAATTATTGTATAAAAACTTTTACCATAATTATATGTTGGTGTAAGGTGTGATTCTTGCAATTAAGACGATAGGTGGGTTCTTTTGTTAGATCAGCAATATGCTCACAAATTGGTCATGTTATTTATTTATTTATTTTTTCCTTATTTTTGTACGCTCAGTTTTTAAAAATTATTAGATATTTTTAAAATACTATATGATATTACTTATATGGTATTTTTTATAAATAAAAATATATACAATACACACTGTGTGAGTGTTTTTTTTCTCTTATTTATCTAATAAAAATAGACTCATATTATTTCTTCTACTTCCTAATTAAATAAGCAGCAGGGGAGCAGCATCATATAATACACACTCTACCAAATATTTACTCCATAAGTTTGTGGTGAACATTCATCACTCACCATGCATGTCATCCCGGACCACCATACATCCAACAAATTAAAGGCAAATTATTAAACATTTTTGGAGTATCATCTTGGTAATATCACGTAATATTTTCGATAAATAAATAATCGTAATTTACACAATATAAATCATTCTTTATTTCCAAACTACTTAATAAAAATAAATAATTATATCCTTATCATAAAATTTATTATTAACATATTATGAAGGTTTCGGGAGTACTGAACAATTATTCCAAATTAAAGAGATATGCTCTACCCACACAAGAAGCAGTCAAATGCATTACTTTATTGCTCGGGCAGCCCAGCCGACACTGCCCGAACTCCATGCCACTTGCATCGTTGCCCGAAACCCTAGAATCCATCAAAGCTTGCTGCTCCTACACAAGCCTTGAAAAGTCTATAAAACACACCAAAAAAACCCTAGCGAAGCTCTCATTTCCATCTCCTCCCTTTTCCTTCCCATCGAATTTGTTTCAGGTTCATCAGCTTTTTCTCTTCTTTTCTTTTTTGTTTTTGCTTTTCTTACTTCTCTTTTCTTTTGTTTTTTGCTTTTACGAGAAAACATAAGAAGAAATGGCAGCTAAGAAGCCACCTTGTCCAATAGAATCCATATTCCTATTTTTCTCTTCTTTATTTTAGCCTCATTTTAGCAAGTCGATCAGTCTTTGATAATTAAAATTGTTCATCTTATAACTCTCGGTATATAAATTATTTTGCAAAAAAATTAAAATTCATCAAATATCGTGAACTATCGGACCAAGTCACATAAAAAGAATAATCTGGTATATTAAACTCTTTCATATACAGGATCTGAAAAGAAAAACAAATTACAATGAGTCTATTCTACGTAGCCTCCATTTAAAATAAAGACAAACTTAACCCATATCATGAGTTCAGTTATAGATATAGATAGAGCATATTTATATATATATATGTGTGTGTGTGTGTGTGTGTTTTCTCATTTTTGTGGGTAGAAATATATGATTTCTCTTTGAGGTGCAAAAAAACTTCCATCCGTGTGCCACTGTTGGTGGGCAGAGCGGCCATATTTTGCAGAGATTGACTAAACCAAAAGTACAATTTCTTTTGCATGTGCTTCTGCTGTTTCTAGGAGGGTTGGTGTGAGATTTGCATGCCACACTAAACCTTCTTAGACTCGTTCAGCATACATTGATTTTCTTTTCATTTAATTGAAATCTTATTTGAAAAAATTATATGTATTGGCTAATCACCAACATGCAAGGTCAGTGATAGAGGCAGTGCTTTGTATTTGGTGCCTTGCCAATTTACTATTTACCCCATTTCTATTATATGTAATGAGCTTTTGAAAGTTTAAAAGAGCAGAATAGGATAAAAAAAAAAAAGAGAAGAAGATGTGGTTGAACAATGAGCTAGCTATACACATGCATTGTATTAGGCAGTGTAACTAATTTTTTTCTTTTGAAAAAGTCAACTTTCAACCCATTCCGTTTTGTCATTTCAAAATAACCAACCAATCTTTTTAAAAATAATTCAAGAAAAATACTTTTTATGTTCTATACAATCTATTAATTTTTTTTTGAACAAAATGACTAAAATATCTTCAATATAAATAATTAACTCTACTCCTTAAAAGAAAAAAAATATTATTAGCCCTTAAAGCAAAAAGTAAGAGCATGAGCATTTTAATCAAAGTAAAAAAGTAGAAAGGTAGCCTAAATAAATTGTTTAAAATAATTTAACTTCTTTCCCTTTAAAAAAAAAAACTAAATCTATCCAAAGTTTTTTTTGTTTTTCGGCAAATCCTTGGTGAAATCATTATTGTTAGTGAAATAATTGATGACTGGAGGAGTAAAAAAAGAAAAGAAAGGGATTATGCTGAAATTAGATTTTGAAAAAGGGATTTTAACCAAAGGCCAAAAAAAAAAAAATTTAACGTGCAAGATTTAATTGCGTGATTTTTCTCAAAAATACTCTATAAATAGATAAATTTATTTTTTTTGCGTAACAAATAGATAAATTTAATTGTTTTATATTTATTTTTTAATATACAAATATATAAATTTATCTGTTTGCTTATTTATCTATTTGCATATCAACACAGATAATACAAACAGATAAATTTATCTGTATTCTTTATATATGTTTTGAAAAATTACAGATAAATTTATCTGTATTTTTTATACGTACTTTCAATAAGATAGATAAATTTATCTGTATTCTTTACACGTTCTTTTAATAAAAGACAAATAAATTTATCTGTATTCTTTATACATATTTTGAAAAAATATAAATAAACTTATCTGTTCTAAGGTATTTTTGTTCCAAAACGACTTTGCATGTTAAAATTTTTATGAGGATGGATCATACTCATTAAAAAATCTTATACTTGATTAAAACGGTCTATAAGTTAGACTGTTCACCAATTTTTTGTTTTGAAAAAGCATGCAACTGTGTAATTTGTGATTATTTGGGATTATTTGATTAAGGTCATGGATCTTATGCATTTTGGGACTAAATGATGCAAGCAGATAATATGGTGCATATCAACTTCCTTAGTAGTTGTTGTTAGATAAAAATTGCTTAATAATATGTTTAAACAGGAAAGCAAAAACTGAATACAGAACAGTAACAGAAAGTAAAACCAATCGATAAACAGAAATGGAGAGGCTGTTAAAATTAACTGTATACAGAAACAAATATAGAAAACAGAACGGCAATAGAGAAATAAAATGTACTGTAGAAATCGAAAAATAGAGAAACTGGAAATATTGAAATTAATAAAAAATCAACTACAGACCGTAGACCGAGTCTCATGTTTGACACGATCTCCTTAAGACGAAATTGCCCTCGCTACGGTGCTTTGAGTTGGCAGCGAATGTCTCCTAGAATACAACGACCTTCAAAAATCAAAAACAACACAGCAATCTGATTATTCGACGAAAAAAAATTGTGTTTAAACTCTTTCTTCGAACGGTGGGTATGCAGAGTATGTGTAGAAGTAGAAGCACTGAAGGAGGGTGGGAGATCAGAAAAATCAGTGTTCGAAATGGGCAGAGTAGCAGCCTTTAAAAAGGCTTCAATGGCGACGGTTCGATCGCCTAAACAGACACGAACCCGATTTGACTTGGCAGTTGGTCCGCCCTGAATTAAAAATTTTAAATAAATAAATTTTTCTCAAAAAGATAAGAGTTGACCCGCACCCCACGACCCACAAACCACGCACCCGAGCCCGACTTAGTCGGCCAGATGAGCGAGCAGCAACAGCGGCGCGCGTGTGGAGTTTAGGTCCAACCAATTATTGGGTAGGTCCTCTCCAGTTCACAAAACTGGGTACCCTCAAGGGGCACACTTCTTAAGCTAAACTTGACTTATATAAGTCATTCAACAACATTTTTTCTAACTAACGTGGGATGGAGTATAAGTTACCAATTTTTTCCAACTTCAATGACACACTTTTGGAGTCAATTTCTCATTCATTCGTTAACGGTTTTAAATACCATAAGATTCATTATTAATCTATTCATGGAGATGAACATATTATGATTTGAAATTATAAAAAAAAAATTAATCCAATTCAAAGATATTTAGTTTCAAATTTAACTAAAACTCATGTTCAAACTTGTTCAAAACCCACTTATTTTCCAACAACTGTGCTAGTGAATGGGTCTCTATCGAGGTAGTTCAAATTGAAAAGAGATCTTAGGCAAGATGATCCCTTTTCTCCATTTATGTATGACCTTGCTGCTGAAGGTCTCAATTCCATGTTGGACAAAGCCATTAGGCCAGGCCTGTTAAGTGGCATTGAGGTTGGGAATTAAGGCTTGAAACTCAACTACTTGCAAATTGCTGATGACACAATAATTTTCTACAAGCCAGAGGCTCAAGAGGTATGTTGCATTAAAAGAATCCTAAGGGGATTTGAGTTAGCATCTGGTCAGAAAGTAAATTTCTCAAAAAATATGATTTATGGCATTGGAATCACATAACCTCCACTTAATAATCTAGCAAGCCTTCTCAGGTGCAAGGTGGGGAGCTAACCAATGAAATATCTTGGCCTACCTATAGGCATAAGTCCAAGGCTAGTTAGGAATTAGGAACCCCTAATAGAGAAATACAAGAAAAGGCTGGTACCTTGGAAGAGAAAATACCTTTCTAAGACTGGAAGAATCCAACTCATCAAAGCTACCCTATGTTTACATGTTTACTACATGTCTTTGTATAGGATGCCAAGAGTGGTGTTAACCCAACTTGAAAAGATCCAGAGGACGTTCCTACGGGGTGATGAAAACTCCAAAAAGAAGCTCCATCTTGTGGGCTAGGAGAGAATCACACAGAGCAACGAATCATGTGGCCTTGGTGTGGCTGGCTTAGGAGTGAAGAATGCAGCTTTTTTGTTGAAATGGTGGTGAAGGTTTAGGAGGAAGAAAAGTAGCTTATGGAGGAGGGTCATATGCAAAAAGTATGATGGGTTACTGATTGAGTGGATGCCATCCATGAAAGACCATGTAAGATACTCCACAATGTGAGAGGATATTCTAAAAATGGGATCCACTAATGGGCTGCTTAAAGATGTGCTTATGAGCAATCGCTACCTCAGCATTGGTGATGGTGCAGACACTACATTTTGGGAGGATTATTGGGTGAATGGGCAGCCCTTAAAAAGACAATTCCCTAAGCTGCACTTACTATCCCTGCAAAAGGAAGCTTCCATCCACTCTCTCTTCCACAGGGGTCAACAACCACTTTAGAGTCTCCAGTTTAGAAGAGACATGTTTGAATGGGAAACGAATAGCCTCGACTAGCTACTAGCTATCTGCAATCTCAATCAGCCTAAATTGAATAGCAAGGATGAGCTAAGATGGAAGGGTGAGAGTAGTGGGTGTTTTTCTGTGAGGTCACTTTGTCAGGGCCTGGAGCTCAAGTTAGGAAGGCCTAGTTCTAGCCTAAGCAAGGTGTGGGTAAACTTCATTCCTCCCAAAATTCAGTTATTCAACTTGGATGGCCCTTATTGATAGAATATCGTCTAAGGATCTGCTAACCAAAAGGAAGATCATTTCACCCACTAGTCTACTATCATGTGAGCTTTGTCGGGCTAACTCTATGTCAACATCTCATCTGTTTGTGGAATGCTACTGGGTTTGGAGAGTTTGGTCTAGCATGATTTGCTGGTGGGGGTTATCCTGGGTCTGCCCTCGTAATCTCAATAGTCTCATGGCATGGTGGTAAGGGGTGAATGTTGGAAGGCTGCCTAAGAGAAATTGGAGTTGTGTTTTCTATGATATTCTGTGGTCAATTTGGTTTGCTCGAAATAGAAAAATGTTTCTTCATAAAGATGTGGAGTAGATCTCTGTAATTGAAGAAGCCAAAGTAAAGGATGCATTATAGACCAAAGCATGCCTTGATCCAACAGTTTTTCCGGTTAATGATTTGTTGAATAGTATTGAGTTAGTAAAGAGTTTGAAACTCAAGTGGACCTAAAATGCTTAGGTTTTGGGGTAGAACCCCTTAGGTGGCTTGTCGTTCTTAGGTATCCTTGTGAAGTTTTTTTTGTTTTTAGTAACTTTTTTTAAATCTCATCATTCATTAAAAAAATTACTTTTAAAATTTCTTTAGCCATGTATAGACACTCCGATTTGACCCCACCCAATCTTAAATGAATCCGATGATGAAAATAGGTGGAACAAGTGCTTCAGTTCGATTCTCAAAAAGTAATCCAAGCTCGAAATTTGAACTTTAACCATAAAAAACCTTCAAAACCAATAACTTGTTGTACAAGCAATTCCCAAACATGGCGACCGCCAACTCTATTATGACGACTGCCAATAGAACCTTGTGGAAACTTTTCCAACACGGCGACCGCCATTTCCAACATGGCGACCGCCAACTCCAAATGGCATGACGTGTCTAAAAACGTGGTAATATCTCATTGGTTGAAAAATTCTATAAATACCGTACACCAGCGTACGTTTTTAGTGCGAATTTGGAGTGAGAGAGACTCTGCCGATATACCGAGCGATTTCGATCCCCGACGTCGAAACCCTACCGATATACCGAGTCTCGAATCTCCAATACCTATATTGAAGCCTACATTGCTTAGATCACCACCCGAGAATTGAAAAATTGGAGTTCATTCTACTGAGTTGAGGGTTCCCTGGTAACCTAGGTATCTCGTTTGGATCCCCGGCCCTTCTAGCTCCACTTTCTACCCCTTTGGAATGGTCGGGTTTAATTTGATCAATTCATTTTAATTATATTCTCACATCACTTATGTAGTTGTTATATTCTTACATTACTTTAAATTCTAGTTTTAGTTCACTTAGCCTATTCGCTTCATTTATTTACCTTCATTATTAAGCTTATTACCAATTGTTAAATCATTAAATAGTGCTAATATTTGATTTAACAATTACAACTTATCAATATTGTTAATTGTCATAATTTAAGCACTTACATGGTAAATGGTTATAATAGTCAATATTATACCCATTTAATTCAAAAGTGTTATTTCTTTTCATTTTCTTTCTTTTATGATAATCAAACGTTCTAACACTTTATCTCCTTTCCTTAGGGTTCTAGCATTTAATTTTGTTTAATCTAAATTTCTATTTCCATAGCATTTTATTCCATTTTCTTGTAATGTAATTTATTTTTTTTCTTTAAACTTAATGTTTCATTTCTCGTTAGTACATTTTATTTCTATTTTATTTCTATTTTTTTTCTTTTTAAGTATTAGTTTAATGTTCTAATAGTCGTTCTATATTTTTTCTTTTTTTTAACATAATTCATTTATCTAGCATTTTTTTTTCTTTTAGTATAACATTTTCTTTTTATTATCAACTTTACTTTTTTTTATAACGTTTCATCTCTTTTCCTTAAATGCTAATATTCTATTTCCTTTTCTTTCTTTTTCTTTAATGTTAGTTAAAAGTTCCGTCACCAGTATTAATTTAATTTTCTTTTGTTAGCTTTTTATTTTTTATTTTCTTTTCTTTTTCTTTTAACAATCGTGTAATTTTTTTATTTCTAGTATTTTATTTTATTTTTATTATTAGCTTCATTTTCATAAAATATTTCATTTTCTTTTTCCTAGTACTTATCTTATTCTTATTTTCTTTACTTTTTTTTTATTAAATCTAAAAAATCACAAAAGATTTTAAAGTTAATTTTCACTTTTAAATAGCATGATAATTTTCTTTTCTCATAATAGTTAAAACTCAATTATCCTTTTTATGTCAC